>CM031564.1:20235899-20527514 GCA_018467065.1 Ephestia elutella
TGCTAAAAGCCCTATATAAAAACTACACCTGCAAAGTTGCTCACGAAGGACTGATCTCCTAAGACATTGCAGTTCACACCGGAGTCAGACAAGGGTGTCCTCTCTCGCCTCTTTTGTTTCTGGATACTGGATGTCCAGAGTAAACGACGGCAAGCAACGTGGTATAGAGTGGAGTTTGTCCGATCAACTGGATGACCTAGACTACGCTGATGACCTGTGTCTGCTCAGTCACAACCACGTCGAGATGCAAGCTAAACTGGACGATCTTCATCGAGAGGCCGCAAAAACTGGGCTATCAACGCGAAGAAGACGCAAGAGATGCGCACGGGGAAAAATCCGCGACCGTTAATGATCGGTACAAACCAGATTTAGCAGGTGCAACAGTTCCCCTATCTCAGAAGTGTAGTCTCGAAGACTGGCGGAGCGGAAGAGGATACTGATGCTAGAATAATAAAAGCTCGAGCGGCCTTTGCACAACTCTGGCCCCTGTGTCGTACCAAAAAGTCAACCTACAGAGTAAAACTGAAAATATTTTGGTCAAACGTTAAAACAGTCCTCTTATATGGATGTGAAACGTGGAAGGTAACTGAAAAGATCCACCGATCCAAGTCTTTGTAAATCACTGTCTGCGTCAAATACTTGGCATTTTCTGGCCAGACAGAATTGCCAATGAACAGCTGTGGAGATGATGCCGGGAAATGCCAATAGGCCTCCAAATTAGGCGCCGCAAGTGGTCATGTATTTATTGGTTACATTCTGCGAAGGGATCCTTCACATTTCCCGAGGAAAGCTCTGAAATGGACCTCCCAGGGCAAGCGCTTCGTTGGCCGTCCCAAGCAGACCTGGTGATGCACAATTGCAGCGGAGCTCAAGACAATCGGGCTGACCTGCCACGAAGTGAAGCGCGTAGCCCTTAACCGAGGAAACTGGTGAAACTCTGTCGACGCCCTCCGCCCCATACGGGGCCATAGGACTCAAATCAAATCAAATCGATTTGTAGTTAAAATAATGTTTTGTCCTTATCTCTTTTTACAATCTTTGACATTGAAAGAACGAGAGAAAACATTATATCAAATAAAATAGGTTTTAGGCATTTGTTATTTTTTTATGAATAAGGGGATACATATGTATACATGTATTTACTTAATATGGATATTGAGTTAATATCTAGATTATATTAAATATATATATATATCTATTTAGTTCTTGAGATAAAGATAGGTCGTTTATATTTGACATAAAAATATGTTTATCTGTGTTAGTACAAACTAAATAATTAATATATGCAGCATCACCAAGTGTATATTTGTATCTTTATTTTCGTTAACAGGAAAGTGGGCTCAAATTACTTAGCATTGTAGCAAATAGCGCAATCAATATAGATATCTTCAGAAATTGGTAATTAATAAACTTCAGACATGTTCATGCTATTAAATATTAAGGCACCCGTTTCGTGACACGAAGTAACGCAACTAACGTCTGTAAGAGAAGGAACACCATGTCGTGAATAGAAATAAATGGTAACGTAATAGAAATGCTTGTCATTGGGATATAATTTTCCATATTCTTCTTCTTATTTAAGAGCTGTGCTCTTGACAGTGGAGTATACCCTACACCTCTTATATTCACAGAATTCAAAAAATATGGAGGGCTAAAAAGGGAATCTGCTATAAGAAAGAACGTGTCCAGTTCTATCGAAAAATGCCTAACATAGATACGCTATTTGCTATGATGCTACATTACATTGCGTAGTACTAAACCGCTTAAAAATTATCTTTTAGTTGGAGACGTGGTTTTCGATTGCCGTGACGAAGGACCCAGCCGTGCCAAGGTTACGTGGATAAGAGGAGATGGTAATAGATTGAAACCTGACTTCAACATTAATGGTGGAAGGCTTACACTGAACAACGTGACGGTAAGATTTGCTGTAATATTATGTCTACCCCGCCATAGTATAGAGGTCTTTTTATCCGGAGTTGGCGCAATACCAACGTCACATTTCATATATAAGCGTCTATTTTCTGTCATAAACATTCAATATATCCATATTATTCCTCTCGCAGTGCATTAAATGCCACATATCAAAGATCCATTTCTTGACTTCTTTTGAGCTGAAATACAGACACTGTATCTGACCATAGGGTCTCTAATGATTCTCATAAAAATATTTGAAATAATATAGTTCGAAATAATGTTTTTTCACATAATCTTAATTAATATAAATTAAAATTAAAATATTTTTTTTAACATAATTGTTTTGTAATAAATACAAATTGTCATAAACATAAATAATCATAATATAATTTAATCATAATAGTAATACTCATAATGTACAGAGAAAAGAGAACTCATAATGTACGGTTGCACTCAGAGAAAAGGTAAGATTTGTTAAGCTTTTGTTTTTTTGTTGTTTATGTTCGCGGCTTAGGGGTGGCCCAAGGGCCACCCCCGCCGCACCCTAACCTACACTAGTGTTTGAAGTATAATCAAATATCAAATTTTACATAATGTCTTCAAATGTCATCAACAAAATAAAAGATGAACAATATAAAAAAAAAAACTATGTTTATGACCATAACAATTATGATATCCATTATGATAAACCATTTTATAAAAAAAATCTGTATGACAATCTATGATTATGACTAAACAAATATTATTACAATAAATATTATTTGAATAAAATATTATGATAAAAAAATTATGAGAAAGGCTTTATGACAAACCATATTATGATTATTAACCTTATGAGAAATGAGAGGATCCCCTGACCATATAGTATCATAATTTTGACATGGTGACTAGAATACTTACCTACCTATGTAATATTTATTTTCAGACTGCTGACAGTGGAACATATATTTGCCAAGCAACAGATTACCTCGGACAACCTGGTGCTCAGAAAACTGCTTTCCTGAACGTAGAAAAACAGGGTAAGTTCCTTTTTTTACTTGCACTTTGTAGACCGTGGCTAACTTATACGTAAAATAATATTTAATTACAAAAACTCAAACTACGGTACCACAGAAAAGTATAATCACGTACTGACTTCACCATTTCAGTGGTCAACACCAGAAACAGAATACCTTCATGCGGACCTCATGAAGCCACCTGCTCGAATCTCAAGTGTATCCCGAAGTCCGCCATCTGCGACGGCAGACAAGACTGTGGCGATGGATCCGACGAGCACAGCTGTGGTATGTTCTCCAATGTCTTTATAAATATTTAAAAAATAATGGTGCCATATCCACTAGACAACATTTTATGCTCAACTTTCTCCCTCGTTACCATTTACGTGTGCTATTCGACTTAGTCATTTGATTCATTTTACTCTTAACGTTTTTTTAAATAAACACCACTTTGGTGGAAAAAGTCAGGATCAGCTAAGTAACTGGATCTTATTAAGTTTCATTATAAGATAAGGGTGGACTTCTGAACGTTTTTTTCTGTGATATCAGCTAATATTTACACAATTTCCAGGATCATCCTTCGCAGGCTTGCCAGGGTGCCAGCCCAACCAGTTCCGTTGTGCCAACAACCGCTGCATCCTGAAGACCTGGGTGTGTGATAGCGAGAACGATTGCGACGACTTCTCAGACGAGGACCCCCTACAGTGCAACGCTCAGAACACCATCCACGGCTGCAGCTCCGTGGAGTACGCATGCCAATCTGGAGGACAATGCATTCCCAAGAGCTACCACTGCGACGGCTTGGCTGATTGTCGGGATGGGTCAGATGAGAACTGCGGTAAGTAGAACTTCTTGTCAAGCATAAGATAAACAGTAATACTTATTACTACTTGGCACCTCTTTATTATTGGGATTTGTCGGCCACGATTCCCGCTTAGGAGTTGATTCTTCTTTAATAAGTCAAGTTGTTTCTTCTTATTTACCATTAGGTATCCCACTTATGTGGTACGGTTTGTTAATTCTTTCTACTTTGTTCTGTCTTTTACCATTTTTTTTCACCAGTCCCTTCCGTCTTTGACGCAATCTACCCAACATCCTCAACCTTCCCTTCTGGACTCGTCTCTTACATTCTCTTATATTGCACCAGTCCTTGGTGTACTAACCCTTCGATACTATATTTTAGACTAGCTATTGCCCGCGGCTTCGCCCGCGTGAATTTTCCAAGGGAACAGTGCTTTTTCCCTGGATAAAAGATACTTATGTCCTTTTCAGTACTTCTAACTATGTGTATGCGAAGTTTCAGGATGATTGAAGAAGAGGTAACAAACCAACTCACTTTCGCATTTATAATATTAGTTATCCTATACTACAAGGAAACTTAGTTTGGAGCTAGCTCTTACTCTCTGTCATTTGTTCCTATATGTTTATTTTATTCTCTAGCTCCGATCACCATCCAACTGCCACCACAACCACCCACGGTCCGCATCTTCGTTGGCGATGTCCTAAGGCTGCGGTGCAAGGCTGTGGGTATACCCACGCCATTGATCTCCTGGCGTCTGAACTGGGGCCACGTGCCTCCACAGTGCACGTCGACCAGCGAAGATGGTGAAGGTCACCTGGTCTGCCCTGATATGAAGGTAATATAGAATAGAAAAAGGAATCGGAATATAGAAACTAGTTTTAGTTGATATTCATGCAAAAGTTTCTTTGTGAAGGTGAATGATTGTTACTCACTCATGGGTAGAATAAAACCTGGAATCACAAAAAAATACGAAATTATACGAAATATGTAGTTGAAATGTCCCGAAGTATTCACGGGAGCGAAGTCCCGGTGAAATAGATGTAATATTTCAAGTATAATTCGGAAATGTTATTACACAAGTTTGTGGTCTTGCGATGGAACAAAAATAGTTAACTACTCTTCTTCTTCGTATTCCTCTCCTATCGGAGGTTGGACAGCATCATGGCGATTTTTACTTCGGAGGCCGCTGCACGAAACAGCGAGGTGGTACTGCGGCCGAACCAGTTGCGCAGGTTCCTTAACCAGGAGTAGCGCCTTTTCCCTGCGCTCCTTTTGCCTTGGATTTTGCCGTGGATAATGAGTTGTAAAATCCTGTATTTGAGTTAACTACTCAAAAGGCATAAAATGGTAGTATAGGTCCATAATTCATTATTGTATGTGTGGTGTTGTAATTTAAGTTTTTCTTTTTGATTGTGTGGAACCAGGTTGCTACGTGTATTCCCTCCACGAGAGTCCGTGTTACTCTATTATTTATGCATAATTTTAGGTGGAACACAGCGGTGCCTACTCCTGTGAAGCTCTTAACAACAAGGGTGCCTCGTTTGCCGTTCCTGACTCTGTTGTCATCGTCGAGAAACCTGATACCGAAGTGTGCCCGAGTGGACAGTTCAATAGGTGATTTTTAAATTAACATTATTACAACAACAGGATTTTTAAGCTGATCCTTGACATTAGCAAATTCATCTTTTGGGGAACGATGGAGTCGTAAAAATAAAAAGTAAAGTGAATACATTTGATCAGGGAGTCTAAAAAGGCCACTTTGACAGATCACAATGTGATCTATTTCCCATATCCTAAATATTTAAAAATGAACTTTATCTGTGGTCATATAAGGTTCATTTTTAAATATTTTGGAAATGAGAAATGGATCATGTTCTGATCTGTCAATGATCTTTTTAGATCCCTTGAACAGTGTTTCTGTATTTTCCGTTTGATGCAATAAGGAGTATTTGTATTCTATTGTAATGTAGTACAAATTAGGGTGTCGTTTCATAATAATTCGTTTTTATCTTGACAACCGATTTTCTACTTTCAGCGAGGCCCATGACTCGTCGGAGTGCATCTCTTGCTTCTGCTTCGGCAAGTCAACTCAGTGCAAGAGCGCCGATCTCTTCGTGTATGACATGGCCCAGCCCCTGGGCCAGGAGGGCACCAGGCTCGTTGGCGTCAGCCCTGGACCTCTGATCAATATCTACTCCATCACTAACGAGTACTACTACCAGCCAAAAAGGAACGGTGCTTCGGTCAGTGTCTTTATCTTTATTAACCTGTTTTTTCCTCCACAAATTTAAGGTGGAGACGTTTTAGTGCTTCCTAAAGCAAAACGGTTTGACTGGAGCCTCACATCTCATTACATATTCAGGTCCTTTCGGACTGACAGAGGTAAGCGAGAGACGCTGCTCGATTGTATTCAAATAAAATAAAAAAAAAATTGTGAAACTACTTAACTAGAAGAAAAGCCTTGTTTTCAAAATTGAGTTTTGTTATTTACATTCTGAATCATCACAAAAATACCATTCAGAACATGTGTATATAGCGATGCGTCTTTTCTTTTAATGGTGGCAGAATACAATAAGAGATTTTTTTTTTTCTCTGCCTACCCCTACGGGAAAAAGGCGTGATGAATTTGTATATGTATTTTTATTATGTACGAAGTAGGCAACTAGCCATGCGCCTGATGCTAGTAGTTTGTAGCTTTGAGACATAATATATTATGATTAAATAATAAGTTTTCGACGTGAAAAAGAGCCTTCTTTGAAGGCCAAGTATCAATAAATATTTTTTGATTTTGATTTTGGAAAACGGTCATCGCAGCCTATGGATGCCATAAAAATGAGCTTGTCAAAATTTTTATGATCATTCTCTTTCCAGGTTACAAAACTGTCCCCAGGTGGGTACGAACCCTACCGCTCCTCCTACCCGTACCTGACATTGCCTGCGTCGCACACCGGTAACCAACTGACGTCATATGGAGGAACTATCAAGTACACACTCACTCCTCATTTCGAGTTACCGATATCGATATTCAACGACAATCACGTTCCCGATATTATCATCATGGTAAGTGCTCATTTACGTCGACATTGTTATTCCGTCGTCACAATGAGGGATTTTCCGAGACCCAAATTAAAAAAAAAATTGTTCCTGATGACATCATAGATGGCGCTTAAGTAAAAGGCGAGAGAAAAAGTTCCATACAAAAAGCAAAAATTCACGGGATTGGCATTTTTTTTTAAATAAAACTTAGTGAAAAACATCTAAAAAGTATGAATAATGTGATTTGTGCAACTGTCAAACAATTAGGTGATTTTTTTTTCTGCCTATGGTTGACAAGAAAAAGCGCACCATATAGGTTCAGCCATTATTACGACTCGGCTTTCATAAAACGCTATCTGTTGAGACTTTTTTATACTGTTTTTTTTTCTTAATTTAGATGTCAGAAATCGCTCATTGCGGAAATATAGTCTAGTAGCTGTCTGTTTGTAGCAAAAATAACCGGCTAAGTGCGAGTCAAACTATCGCACCGAGGGTTCCGTACACGCAAAGCATCTCACTTTATAGCTCTAACTGAAAGACCAACTAGTTTCAAAAACAAACTTGACTTTGTAGTTTGATCCCTCAGATTTCATATTCATATCAGATTCATACTGAATCCAGCGCCAAAATAAGTTTTAGACTTTCTACAAATACTTACAATTTTCAGATTGATTCCTGTTCAAGTACTGTTAGACCTTGCTTTTAGCCAAATTTCATAACTTTAGGTCAACGGGGAGTACCACAGTACAAACAAATATACGAAAATTCGAAACATTTTCGCTAATATCACATGATCGCGTTGACGTATAATTTTGATTATTTTTTACTGAAAGAGATCAGAGATCATTCGATATATTATATATTTCACTTGATACTCGTACCTTAAGGCATTTTTGAGAAAAAAAAGTTTGACAGACAGACGGACAACAAAGTGAGTGTGATAGGGTTCCGTTTTCACATTTTGAGGTACGGAACCCTAAAAAATATTTTTTTAGATAGACTTTCTCGGCAAAACTGAAATTTAATCTTCAAACAACACAATATTCAATCTAGTAGCTCTATCACAGCCGTAGTGGTCTAGCAATATCTGATTGAGTGTTTCATTTAGGGCAAATACGGAACGTTGATGTACAGCCAAGAGGGAGACAAGTCTACCATTCAGGTCAAACTGGTACCCGGAAGATGGCAGAAGTTATCCTTGGAGAGTCCGATTCCAGCGTCTAGAGAAGATATCATGATGGCGTAAGTTATACTTCTTTACTTTTCACTTTTTATACAAAAAAGCCACTAGGCTTTTTCGTATAAAAGTACTACCTTTATTATACACCCACCTAAAATTTTCTGCATGACCCAAAGGCCAGCCAACCGACCAGTCCTATTGTACGTTTACTTTGTATTTTTGTACAATAAAATAAAAAAAGGGAAAAGTATGGTAGAGTACCTGTAAAAAAGATTCTGTTAACACCATACATTACGTGAGTAGGTATGAAGCTTGCATGCTTGGAGTTTTTCCTTCATCACGCATAATCTGTCGGGTCGAATAAATAGGTTATATTACTTCATATTCTAACATTCCAACAGAGCAGAGTCTATTTAGTGTTATGTATGTAGTACGTTGTTATATTTCGTCCTGTATCTTTTCGAATAATGGCACATCAATATAGGTAATTATTAAGCAAAATCCATCATCTTCAAAGAAGTAGTGAAGACGGCGAAGACATTTTGCGACTCCAGATAAGTGTAAAAAGGCAGTTGATGTCCTTCTTGCTCTTGTGACAAAATAAAATATTGTCTTTTTAAATTTTAGCCTGGACAATGTGGAGAATATTCTTATCCGCGCGGAGCAGAACGGCGCAGGTGTTAACATAACAGACTTCCTCATGCAGTCCGCCCACCACATCGACGCGGGTCTCGGCCCGGCCAATCTGGTCGAAGAATGTACTTGCCCTGAGGGATACACCGGACTCTCGTGCCAGGTACGAAATGCTTTATAGGAGCGGTCAGAATCTACGGGTCAATTGATCTTTAAGGCAAGGAAATAAGGTCTTCGAGATTTAACTGCACTTTGATTCTTGACTGTAAGTAAGTTTGATAGGCAAAAAGATCATTCAACTGTGTATAAATGCTTTTTTGTGCGAAATAATATGTAAAACATGTTTGCTTTTAGTATAAAAATAAACTTACCCGTGCCAGTGAGGCATAGCGGTGGGACCAATGGGACCACAGTTGAGTTACGGATGATTGTCCTTGTTGTACAGAACTGTGCGCCTGGGTTCGAGCGGGACAGTTTAAATCCTTGGCGGGGCCACTGCCAGCGCAAGAGGTGTCCCGCGAGGACATACGGCGACCCATCCCTGGGCTACGCCTGCACCCCATGCCCTTGCCCCCACACCTCGCCCCCGAATCAATTCGCCAACACTTGCCATCTCGGACCCAGCGGAGTTGTGTGCGATTGTCCACCTGGGTACGTACCTATTTATTGAAAAATCGGCCAAGTGCCAGTTGAACTCGCGTGGAAAGGGTTCTGTACAATGCCAATTCTTATAGGTTTTCCTGTAATCTACAGGCAATGAACTATATATAAATTTTATGATAAGTAATTTCGGAGATCAGAGGGATGGTCAATTTTCGTCTTCTTTCATGAATAAAATCTATACTATTTAATTTAAAATAATAACAAAAATATATTTGAGATGCTCATAACGAGCCCTTTCATTTGATATACCTATAACACAGTAAAGTTTGCAACCCTTTTTTTTTAATTCCTAATTTGTCCCCCAAAAATGACCCTTTTTTAAAAATAATATTTATTTAATTTGCACACATGTGTTTGGGTCACAGGATTCCGCCATCCTACCAAATTTCATCTGATTTTTTATTTATTCATTTGGTCCAGTAGATTCGGATCAAATTGGCTGTGACAGACGGATGGACAGACAGACGCACGAGTGATCGTTATGTCATTTTTGTACGAAACCCTAAAATCAAGCAGTTTTCATAAAAGCATTTTTACGCTTTATCTGACAGTTGATTTGAGTCATTAATTAAAATTCAGGTACGAGGGAAACAACTGCGAGCGTTGCATAGAGGGCTTAGAGGGCAATCCCCTCATCCCGGGTGACTCCTGCCGCCCGCCGCGGCGGTCCCCGTGCGACGCCGCGGGCACCAGGCAGCAGCTGCCGCTGGAGCGGTGCGACTGCAAGGACAACGTGCAGGGACAGTACTGCGACCAGTGCAAGCCTGGCTTCTACTACCTCTCACAGGACTTTGCGTGAGTCAAACTCTTCTTCGTATACATTATACTAATCTAGATATTTACACATACTTAGGTACCTATATAAAATTGACTGCTGTGTCGCAAGAGAGTTGCGTAATTACGAAAAAATCCTGTTCGGGTAGTGATGTCACAAATTATTTATCTCTCTCTCTCTCTCTCTCAGCCTAAAGACGTCCACTGCTGGATAAAATTATTTATCTACATGCTACGAATTCTATAATAGTTATTTATGCAACTGTTGTATAGTGTCCTTAACACACGAATCGGCTCGTGTGATTATAGTAGACATGAGTACATTTAAAAGTATCATTATGCTTATTTAAGCAACTGTTGTATGTCTTTGCTTTTGCCTTACTGCTGACACAAATACCTGACATTATGTCAAGCCTTCCTAACATTTAACATACATCTCTGGTCACAGCCACGGTTGTGCAGCTTGCTTCTGCTCCGGCGTGACCCAGAACTGCGGCAGCAGCAACCTCCGAAGGAAGACAACGTACGCCGTCTTCAACACGGACTCCAGTGTCCAACAGGTGACTGACATTAAATTATACAAAAGAAAATGGGCAATCCATACTAATATTATAAATGCGAAAGTTTGGATGTGAGTTTGTGAGGATGTTTGTTACTCAATCACGCAAAATCTACTGGACGGATTTCGATGAAATTTGGTACAGAGGTAGATAATGACCTGGAATAGCACATAGGCTACTTTTTATCCCGGGAAAAAGCACTGTTCCCGTGGGAAATTCACGCGGGCGAAGCCTCGGGCAAAAGCTAGTAAAGAAATATACCTAATGCCAGTTATTAGGTTCATTTTTTACTACCTATTCTATTCTTTGTTATTGGTTGCCATCGAGATATTACGTACGTTGTTTACTCATTTATTTTGGAATTTCAGTCAACTTTCTTTTTTTTTACACTAAATGTTGTCTCTTGCGTGCACAACCCTGATGTAAATCTAATGTACCATATTTAATGCAAATAAAATTCATTGATTGAACAGCTCGGGGTCTACAGCAGCACCAGTTCAAGAGCTGGGTACAACGCCCCGGCACCGGCTGATGTCCGACCAGTGTTGGACAGGGGAGTCGCTAGAGCAGACATTGATAGCAGTTCCGAGGATGCATATTACTGGAGCTTGCCGGCTAGGTATGTTCCTTTACAAAAGCCTCCTTTCCAGGCGAGAGTAAGCAAAAGGCTGTTTGAGGCCATCCATCAATGAGAACGCTCACCAGTTGGTGCTATTGGCGAATGTGGTTCTGTCAACGAACGGTTCATTGCTGTCATTTGAATTTAATACATTGACAGCGTTGTTTATCTGACAGATGTCTGTACCTCACTCCTAAGTGCTGACATCTGGTGGAATATTGAAACGCGATAGGCCCATTACGCCATACGAGGGGAGGGCTTCAATGAATTGTGATATTGTGTCGTAGAGGAGGGATCCTGATCAATAGTCATGAAATTCGTATGAAGTATGGATACCCTTTACGTGTTCAATCCAATTTACATGACTGTATATAATTTGGTATTGGAACCATAAGTATTATCACGTCTGTTGTCTGTCTTTTTAGTTTCGCTGGAGACAAAGTGACGTCATATGGTGGCAATCTCTACTACACCTTGGAAAATGTCCCCTATAGCTACAGCCCCGGCAACGCTGCTGTTGACGTTCAATTAATTAGTGTAAGTTAGATTTTCCATTCTTCTTCTTGTCGGGTGTTTTTATATATTTTAACTAACAAATAACTAAACTTTTTTTATAGGACAATAGTCTAACATTCCATCACGTGGTTGATGCCAGGGCAAGCCTCTCAGGCGTATTGAACGTGACCGTACCGATCTTTGAGAAGAACTGGATGAGGTAACAAAACTTCCGTAATGATGATCACCCTACCCGCTTTTTTGGAAGGCACCTGTGCAGATCTAGTTGAAAAATCATCTTTATCTGATTGGCTAGGTTTTGAGTTATCTATAATTATGTTGAAGCGGTGATGGCCGAGCGGTAGAGCGCCCGCCTGTGGCTGCAAAGGTCCCAGGTTCAAATCCTGCCCGTGTTTATATTATATGAGTAATATACCCGAGTGTATATGAGTTTGTATACCAATCTGACTCGTGTATGGTAGTTTTCATCGACCACCACTTGCTTCCGGTGAAGGAAAACACCGTGAGGAAACCTGCACTCTGGTTGATAATTATCAGCGAGTGTGTGAAATGGAGAAGGCGATGGCAAACCACTCCATTAACATTGCCAAGATATTCGTTGTGTGTGTTTCATTCCATATAATGACCAACACCCTCAGTCATGAGGAATACGACCAAAGGAGGGGAGGGATATGTTGAAAAATATGTATTGCCGTTGAGTTAAAACTAACTTTGGAGCTAATTTGTCTCATACAAAGATGAAATTTTGCAGAGTTGACGGCAAGGAAGTGCCTCGCGAACAGTTCCTCCTAGCTCTTGCTGACGTCAAGACCATATTGGTGAAAGCTCGTTACGACCGCGGGGACCAGCTAGCGTACCTCAGCAGAGCCAGTATCGAGACCGCGGAGGCCGGCGGCAACGGGCCCCCCGCCTTGCACGTGGAACAGTGCGTCTGCCCCAAGGAATACATCGGAACCTCTTGCGAAGACTGCGCGCCTGGTTACAAGAGGTGTGTTTTCTTTTGCCCGCGGCTTTGCCCACGTGTATTTCTCACGGGAACAGTGATGAAAGGTCTAAGCCCTATGTCCTTTTCGGTGCTTTTAACTATGTGTATGCGATATTTCAGGAAGATTGGTTCTGTAGATAAAGCGTGAAGAGGCAACAAATAAACTCACTCATTTTCGCATTTATTTTATTAGTTGAGATTAATAATAATATGAAGTGAAAATGGATATTTGTTTGTTTGGAATTTTATTTTCTACTATTTACTAACTTTAAGTAAACTTACGTACGCTTGGTATAGTTGCCGTTACGTAAAAACCCGCTAGCGATTAAGCTGCGCAGTAGGCGATACCTAAAGTCTCGTCCGGCGCACGCGATTGGTTCGTTAGTCGTAAGCGCGCAAGTTTATCACCCTACCAGCGATTACGTGATGGGAAGTACACAGGTAGGCCTGAAGTATACACATAGGGTATTATTTAAGTGGAGGCCCGGTATAAATGTAGCCGTCTTATCTCATATTTTAAAGCACAGCCAGTCGATACTGAGTGTGCACAGACATCTAAGATATTTATACAAGTGCAGCTGTAATATTAGGGGCTCAGACTTTCATAAAATAATAAGTGTTTGGACGTCTCCATGCCAATTTTAAAACTTATTTTGATTTTGACTTCTATGAATTGTAGACTTATACTAAACGTGGTTTTGATACTATTGAGCCAGGAGGAAAAATAATCTAATGGCACCTTACAGGAATCCAAAATTCTGTCAATTTCTTATACTATTACAACTAAAATTGAACATATTATTACAGATATCCTCACGGACTTTATTTGGAGAACTGCGGACCCTGCGAATGTAATGGACACGCAAGAATGTGCGACCCTGACACTGGCGTTTGCTTGGTATGTTTCCAATCAAACTAGTTTTCAAGAGCTTCTGGATATGCTAATATCGGTTTTGGATGACGTTCGCCGCATCCTACTAGTGTCTCATATGTTTGTTTACCAATCTGAGTATGGTAGTTTTCATCAGCGGACGAAAACATTGTGAAACAACCCGCTCTAGTTAATGATAAACCTATCAGTTTGTTGGTAAAATGGAGAAAACAAATGGCAGAACTAACTCCATTAATCCCGCCAACAAACTGTTGTTATAGTACAGGTTTTCAATGTTTCAATTTTTTTCGGTTTTATATCTGTTGAAAAATTTGCTTATAATATACTAATAATAGCTTCTGCAAGCATCTCACAACTTGAGTCAGAACCACTTCATCTAATGAGTTCTGACAATGTTATTTATTGGTACTTAAGCATGATCTGATGATGCCTCCAACGTCGGCTCGCAACGAGTAAAAACAACAAGGACATCATTGGACCTCAAAAATTTGGCCCGCAGGCTCGATACGCTAAGAAGAGATGCACGGACAATACTCACATGTCCTTTTAGGCATTTAATCCAATGAAAATCAAAGCTTCTAACAAAAGAACCATTGTTTTTTGACAGAATTGCGCAGACAATACAGCTGGAGACTTCTGCGAGGAATGTGTTTCGGGATACGAGAAAGATTCCAACGGCAATTGCGTCTCGACAAGCCAACCAGAAACATGCTAGTAAGTTGTATCTACTATTTATCAAATTTCAGTTTTTGAACTTCCTCATATCTACAAAGTAACAAGAATCACAATACATCGCTCTTTCGCGCTCAGTACAACTTTGAGATCTCTATTGCTATTACACTAAAGTCGATCAAAGGGCTCACATCACATACTTTATACTTGTTCACTATTTACGCATGTTATTAATCATTCTATTTCAGAATTTATTAAATAATAATATATCTAAGTACTTATTTATTGAACTCTCATTGATTATATGACCTCATTGATTACAAACTTTACTCATCATTTTTGCTTCTACTTCATAGGTGTCTTTAATATTATAGAAAAAATACCATTTTTCAGTTGCGACAGTCGCGGCGTATCGGTGCCATGCGAAGATATTGGCTATTGCCAATGCAAGTCTAATGTTGAGGGATACGCTTGCGACCGCTGCCGGAACGGTACCTTCGGCTTGGACATCGAGAACCCCGCTGGCTGTCTGGCTTGCTACTGCTCGGGGGTCACCACTGAATGTCACGAGGTAAGATCAATTAACTTTCTGCTAACCTATTGAATAGGATGTAAGTATGTTGAAAGAATTGGCATGAGAAGAGATTGGCAATGCAAGTATAAATATGAAGGATACTCTTGCGACCGACGTCGATCTCGTACCTAAACTGACACTACCTTAACTAGCAGACTGCCGAACCAAAAACAATTAGAGTAGGGACTCGTGTTTCGATTCCCACAGAGTAGTATTTGACCCTTCATGATGCTTGCTATTAGTTCGGATAGACGGATAAAATCTTTATTCAAAATCAAAAATTCTTTATTGAAACTTGACCTTCAAAGAAGGCTCTTTTTCACGTCAAAAACTAATTGCATCATTTATAAGAAAAAATACAAAAGTTGTAACAAAATCAATCTGATGGAATGTTTTTATTTGACTGGACCAGCTATAATGAAAGTTCATTCACAGACTCTCAACTATAAGAGAATCCCACTGGCGGCGCCGATATTCGGAGACAGCTACGGAGGCTACTCCATCACCAACCTGAACGGGAACAACGTGGTCGCGAGCAACTTCGTGCCGATGCCCGACTTCAGCGAACTCATGTATACTTTCCAATTCCCGCCCAATGAAGAGTTGTTCTGGTCGCTTCCCGTATTCCCAGGTATGTTGTCTACTTATCACTTGTTCACGAACCTGAGATATTATTTATTCCTGAGATATGAATACATTTCCCTTTGCGGCAGAATATGTTGCACTTCCATATGTAAACAGATACTTATACCTATCTATGGAATAAATGATTTTTATTATATTCTAGAGACCATGAGTCCATGGGGCCCAGAGCCAAAATCTTTGATATCTGAGGTTTCAGCACGCCTCCGCGACGTAACTTGCGATCCAAGGGCGAGTAACTACTTTGCACAACGAATTGCTATAGCGGTGTAGAGGGGTAATGCTGCCAGCCTTTTGGGAACCCTTCCTCGCAGCGACGTGCTGGAACCTCTATATTATTTATGATTTTATGAGTTAGGTACTTCACTTTTAAATTTGACAATTTGTATTTTACAATGTATGTTTTTTGGAAATAAATAATAAATGAATAAGATATTAAAGAACGTAGCTACCGCAAAAATAGTGACAAAATTGAAATAACATATTTTCAATTTTCTTACAGGCAACAGAGTGCTCTCATACGGTGGTGTTCTCCAATTCGAACAGAAATTCGAGGACCACTCTCTAGGAGCCATTCCCGATACTCACAAGCACGTGATTCTCATCGGAGACGACACCTCCATCGCATGGAACACTCCGCAACCCATTAGGACTGGAGAGGCAAGTGTGAAGACTAATCTATGAATATATTTATTTGTTTAACAAAATAAATTGTAACGACGAAACACTGAACTTACAATTATCAGAAAACTTGTTTTAAACAGAAGTTAATGATAAGCAATCTACTTAGTGCAGCAAGAAATTTTAAAAATAAATTTCTCTTCAAATTTAGTTCAATGAACCAATTCAAATATCTTGAGTTACACCTTTCCATCACCACATTTAATTCGAGTCAACATTAGAATTTGCTATAAAAAGTACAACATGAACGAAGCTGTTGATATTTTTATTTCAATTAAAGATTTCTTATCATCGTCTTAGAAGAAATCCACTTCTAGGCTCTAAGCGTCAGACTTCCATATATTTTTTAAACTTTGTAGAAACTGCAAGTGCCTCTCCAAGAAGGCGATTGGTATCTCCTGAACACAGCGGTCCGCGCCAGCCGCAATGACATCATGAATGTGCTGAAGTCTCTCCGAAGGGTTCTGGTGAAAGCCACTTTGACCACCGATATTCTGTCTACTTCCATTGCCGACGTCTCTATGGATACTGCTACTATTATCTCCGGGTCTGATTATCCTTCGGTCAAGGGCATTGAGGTATGTATTGCGGAACTGATACAGAATCGTGATCCTTGCCAATTTAAAATGCAATGACATTCTTGGTACTAGAGTGCATAAGAGCAAATAGAAGATTAAATTAAACAAAGATTAAAAAAAAAACTAAAAAAAATAAATTAAACACCCATACAGAAGAAGTATTATTGTAAGTAAGAAATAAATAGATTTGGTTTTATTTTTCACTAGCTTTCGCCCGCGGCTTCGCCCGCGTGAATGTCCCACGGGTACAGTGATTTTTCCCGGGATGAAAAGTACCCTATGTCCTTCTCCGTACTTCTAACTATGTGTATGCGAAATTTCAGGAAGATTGGTGCAGTAGACAAAGCGTGAAGAGGTAACAAACAAACAAGTTAGGATTATTATTAGTAACCTACCCTACAGTCAATTTAGGAAATTGCTAACATCACGTGTAGATATTTTATTAGTTACTACGCTAATAAGGCAATAAAAATTAGGTGCAATTTTTGTAGCCCGTTTACAGGTACCAGCTTTCTTAGTTGAAGCTCAAGGTTTTCTATGCCTAATAAGTATTGCGAAAGGTGGGGCCTGGAGTCTTTGTAGTACAGGTTTTTACCTAGTTCAAGCTCCAGTGCCCACAAAATTTTATGGTCCCTAAACACTAAGCTTTTCTTGTACTTCTTATAATAATTTTGTGATGGAAAATAAAGATTTTTTTATTTATTATTGCGTCAAATCCTCACGAAATAAAATTGTTCGTAAAGGTGTGCATGTGCCCAGCGGGCTACAAGGGCACCAGTTGCGAGACCTGCGCGAGCGGCTACTACCGGGACGAGCGCGGCTTCTGCCGGGAGTGCGCCTGTAACGGGCACGAGTGTGAGCTCACCATGTACGGACAGGTGGTCTGCGTCTGCCGGCCGCCTTACACGGGTGCCACATGCTCCACGTTTGGTAAGATGTACTATTGTCATCTCTTGTTTTTAGCTCATTGGTATTGGAGACAACTGTGAAGAGAGGATTGGAGGTTGGGTGAAGCTGTACACGGGCGCCACCTGCTCCACGTTTGGTAAGATGGACTTTATTGTCATCTCTTGTTCTTAGCTCATTGGTATTAGAGACAACTGTGAAGAGAAGATTGGAGGCTGGGTGTAGCTGTACACGGGCCCCACCTGCTCCTCGTTTGGTAAGATGTACTTTATTGTCATCTCTTGTTCTTAGCTCATTGGTATTGGAGACAACTGTGAAGAGAAGATTGGAGGCTGGGTGAAGCTGTACACGGGCCCCACCTGCTCCTCGTTTGGTAAGATGTACTTTATTGTCATCTCTTGTTTTTAGCCCATTGGTATTGCAGACAACTGAGAAGAGAGGATTGGAGACTGGGTGAAGCTGTACACGGGCCCCACCTGCTCCTCGTTTGGTAAGATGTACTTTATTGTCATCTCTTGTTTTTAGCCCATTGGTATTGCAGACAACTGAGAAGAGAGGATTGGAGACTGGGTGAAGCTGTACACGGGCCCCACCTGCTCCTCGTTTGGTAAGATGTACTTTATTGTCATCTCTTGTTTTTAGCCCATTGGTATTGCAGACAACTGAGAAGAGAGGATTGGAGACTGGG
Organism: Ephestia elutella; assembly: GCA_018467065.1. Classification (NCBI taxonomy): domain Eukaryota; kingdom Metazoa; phylum Arthropoda; class Insecta; order Lepidoptera; family Pyralidae; genus Ephestia; species Ephestia elutella. Next base: position 20,254,210 of record CM031564.1, read on the forward strand.
TGAAGCTGTACACGGGCCCCACCTGCTCCTCGTTTGGTAAGATGTACTTTATTGTCATCTCTTGTTTTTAGCCCATTGGTATTGCAGACAACTGAGAAGAGAGGATTGGAGACTGGGTGAAGCTGTACACGGGCCCCACCTGCTCCTCGTTTGGTAAGATGTACTTTATTGTCATCTCTTGTTTTTAGCCCATTGGTATTGCAGACAACTGAGAAGACAGGATTGGAGGCTGGGTGAAGCTGTACACGGGCCCCACCTGCTCTTCGTTTGGTAAGATGTACTTTATTGTCATCTCTTGTTCTTAGCTCATTGGTATTGGAGACAACTGTGAAGAGAAGATTGGAGGCTGGGTGAAGCTGTACATGGGCCCCACCTGCTCCTCGTTTGGTAAGATGTACTTTATTGTCATCTCTTGTTTTTAGCTCATTGGTATTGGAGACAACTGAAAAGAGATGATTGGAGGCTGGGTGAAGCTGTGCACAGGCGCCACATGCTCCTTGTTTGGTAAGATGTCTTCTCTTCTGTTTTTTAGTTCATTGGCATTGGAGATACTAGAGATGAGATCATCTCAAATGGGATCTATGACATAGGAGAACTATTCACCAATTCTGTCTAATATTTAAGAATAGCTAGGTCCGAGATCCGGAAGTACTTCAAACCTTGGGTTTTTTTGTACTTCAATTATTAGGTAATTATATTTTTATTCAAATTCTGGATATATCTAGGCTATGAATGTTTTTTTTTTGCACTTTCAAATTATTACCTATCTTTTATTATTTTACCAAAATATGATGCAGAAATGATCACTACGTCGATATAAGGTATGATTAAAAATACTGAGGTGTCTACTCCAATTTTATTACCTACTATTATTTTTTATATCTACATACTTTTTTCAATATAAGTAATTGATGGTAAACATGGATCTAATTCACCATCTACAATTCAGAATTATTCAAGAAACAATTATGACCTTAGTCCTACCTTTAGGGCTTGCAATGGAACTCCAACCGACTATCGAAGAGGACCCAGAAGATGGCCCGCTGTTCAGGAAGATCACATTGATCTGCAAATACGCAGCTCACGAGCCCCTCACGCTCAGATTCTATTCCGAGGGCAACGAAGTCGGTGTCCCGAAATTGTATAACGAATCTGTATTCGACAAAGATGGATGGAGGGGCGAGCATGTTTGGCACACTGTTTGGGATACCAGAACTGATACAATTTACGAATGCCATGCTATCACCAAGAAAGGCGCAACCATGGGCGTTCTAACAACTTCTTTGCCAGACTCAGGTAGCCCTGCGTGAGCTATGGATAAGCATCATGCTTCCAGCATTCCATTATCGTAATGTGATGCTATGATTGTTGGTGGTGATGTTTCCGGACTGATCGTTTGGTCTCTTTCTTTCGTTGTTTGTGAAATATCAGGGCATCGTTTTAATTTCTCTTCACGAAAACGCTTTCTGTAAAATGTTAAACAAAATGATTTTTCTTTGCAAAGAGAATATCATAAATATGTGCTTAGTGCCTGTCTGTTGTTCTTGCATCAACTGAGTTGATTAAAAGGAAAGTATCAAGCAAAACATAAGCATTCACACAATAAAAATTGATTGTCCATTTCGCAATATTTTTTAAGTACTATTAATTTGATAACCGTTTGGCTTGACACTTCCTTTTTAATTTGACTTTTTTACATTCTTAATTTGTCTTACAAAAATCAAGAATCTGTGTACATCACATTGATTGATATTATTCATATTGTCCAAAGCGTACCAGAATCAGCAAACGTTGTGATGTCTTGCCAATTACGCTTTATGTTTGGTGTCAGTAAAAAGCAATAAGCAAATCTTTTATTTTTCAATGTTTTAAACAAATTTAATTGGATTTCTGCAGAGTCGTCCAACCAAGAAAAGAATACGACCATCCCACCTCCGCCAATACCGACTATAGTGGTCACGATCAGTCAACCAATAGTGATCAAGGAGATCGGTGGTTCTGTGACCTTTACTTGTCAAGCACGAAGCCGCATGGTCAATGGCTACCTTCCAGTGAGGTGGTCTAAGGCTGGTGGATATCTTCCTCGAAACAGGGCGATTGTCGATGAGAACTCTGGAACTTTAGTCATCATGCAGCTCCAGAAAACGGATACAGGAAAATACATCTGTGAGACTACTGACGGACACACCAGTAACCAGGCTGTTGCTACTCTTACTGTTGGCGGTAAGTGATATTTCTCTTTCTTCAACCTCTTACCTAATCTTTCTCTCACTCTCTCTGTTATAAAGGATCTGATTGTCTCAGTATCCTTTTTCATTTTCCCTTACACCCAAAGTTTTGAAATAAACTTCATTATGCACACTTGAACAAGCTTTAATATTATTTTTTTATGTCTTATGCTTACATTTACGGAACAGAGCTACCGGATCAGGTTTACTATGCAAAAGGTAATAAATGACTGTAACATGCTGTTGTAAAATATAAATAAGGTTTAACATTTACCTAAGTACCTACCTACTTTTGTATGAAGCTTTATCTTTTTTAATTACCTTTTTTTTTTGGTAATTTTACTAATGTTGTCTTGGGCAGTAAGTTAATTACCAGATAAGTAATTAATACCGTACCTAATACGGTACCGAAATAAACAAGTTAAATATAAGTTTTTATGTCCCATTTGTATAGGGTAGGCACCTTCGGAATTCTTCATTGCACGTGTGTGGCCCGACCCACACTAACTAGTTATAAATTATTATTTTATTAATATTAAATAGATAGACCTTAAATAGACCTTATTATTATTTATCTTCTTGGCAATGTTGATGTAGTTTTCTTCTCCTAATGAATCCCAAATGGACGACTTATAAAATTTGTTTCTTACGTCATCACGTTATTCTCCAGATAACCTCCGAACAGTTCCCGAAGTTACCATCGAGCCAGCCGTCAATGAATATTATGAAGGTGACAGAATAGAGCTGGTCTGCCGAGCCAGTGGCAACCCTGAGCCGACGATCTCTTGGCGCAGGGCTGACTCCCGCAAACCACTGCCCAGCTCAGCTACAGTATACGGTGGAGCTTTGGTCATTCAAGAAGCAGTGAAAGACGACTCTGGGGATTACAGGTTGGTTCTTATGGTCTGGTCAAATAATTCGTTCTCTAGATTTGTTCAATTGCTTGCAGTACCTATTGTACTGCGTTATCATTCGTCTTCATAGATCTCGTAAATAACAATTCATCTAAACATTAGGCTAACACTTTAATCTAAGAAGTAAGTGTTGAACAATTATCCCCAGAAGTTTTTTTCATAACAAATCTAAATTATGGACCTATGTTTCCACTAGATGCATAGCCAGCAACTCCGAAGGTTCATCAGACAGGATTGCTCTCATCTCCATCCGGCCCAGGCCTAATACTCCTCAACGCGAAAGACTCACAGTGTCCAATACCTCCCCGACTATAAATGAAGGAAACAGCACCAGCGTTACTTGCACAGGAACTCCGGGAATCCCTGCTGGAACCTTACAATGGGTTAGGTGAGTATCATTCTAAGGCTGTCTACCTCTTCGAGTGTAGGTATCAATAGCTGACAATGATGTACGATTGTGGTTCAAAACTAGATCCATCTGGCATGATGCCTATTTTAGTCATTTAACCACTGAGCTATTATTTATTATTTTTTTAACTTGTTGTGTGTTGATACTCTTGTAGTCCACTTACGAACAGCACAAACGCGAACAGCACAAGGCCTTGTCCACGAACAGCACAATTTAATATTTTGGCATGTGCTGTTCGTGGATTCAAATTTTTATTTTATTTTTGTCCACGAACAGCACATATAACTATTATACTTAAGTATATATATTGATTTGTAAATACTGTTGGAACCTAGTGCTGTCTGCTAATGTGTTCCTTATACAGGACGATATGAAATAAAAGATGTCGATAACATCACTTGATCGTTTATTAATTACACATACCTACTTTCGTTGGTACATACGAAATATGTCTAGGCGACATTTAGTAACAAAAATAATATCGCCTGTATAAGGAACACATTCAGCAGACAGCACTAGGTTCCAAGATTATTTACAAATTAATATACATAATATAAGTATAATAGTTGAATGTGCTGTTCGTGGATCAAAATAAAATAAAAATTAGAATCCACGAACAGCACATGCCAAAATATTAAATTGTGCTGTTCGTGGACAAGGTCTTGTGCTGTTCGCGTTTGTGCTGTTCGGATTAGTGCTCAAAGTGGACTACCTCTCTTTTTTTTTTGTCACTCAGTTATTCAATTGAAAATGCGGTTCGTGATAGTAAATAAAATAATTTCTTATCTTTGCTAACAATGTGATTAGCGCGAAGGGTACATAAACTTAAAGCATTTATTAAAATTTCAGGCAAGATGGCACAGATCTCCAGTACAATGTGCGTTCCGATAACGGAGTCCTATACGTCGAGAACGCTTTGCCAGAAAACCAGGGCGTCTATGTCTGTCAAACCTTATACAGTCGCGTCAACCCAGTTCCTATCAGTCTGACTGTCATACCCTTGGTCAGTCCTCCCGAAGACGAGCCGAATATCACTTTATCCGTCAGCAGCCTGAGAATCCCTACTGGAGGAAGTGGATCCGTCGATTGTATTCCTACAGGATACCCCCTACCTACAATCAAGTGGAGTAGGGTAAGAAACATTCTATTTAACTTTATAAGTTAACTGCAAAAATTCAATAGCAGTTCCACTTCATTTTAAATAAAATTAAACGACCACCATTTCACGATTTTTTTTTATATACTATATACAATATTGTAAAATTTATTTGAATGACAGTATTGAATTAATAATTTGCTGATTTTTTTAAAATAAGTTGTTTAAATACAAACCACTGGATAGAAAGCACATAAGATATTTTATTAATAGAAATCCATCATCCATCCAATCCCCTGACAATACCTCCGACCCCCGTACCATAGACTCCACCATAAACCCTCATTCAAAATAAGTGTGACTTTCTAGTTACAATTTACTTTTCAGTGTTTTACTCTACCTGTAATTTCAATTTCATCATAATCCACCGTGGTTGGTTGAGGCATGACTTCGATATTTTCCATTCCTGTTAGAATTCGAGATAAAACTTTTCCCACTTTAATAATTATGTCAAATATCGTCAAAATCTAGCGATTGAGGCGTGATTTGACTTCCAAACCTTCGCATTTATAAAATTTACAACGCATTCCACTTTGTTCGATTTTGAATTTCTACCTTTCACAGTCTCGTGGCCATTGTATAATCATTTTTATTATTTTAGAACGGCGCTCAGTTCGGCCCTGGCACGAGCCAGCGTGGCAACTCGCTGACGATCACCAACGCCCAGAATGATGACCAAGATTACTACCAGTGCGAGGGTCTCATCAACGGAGAGCCAAGAGCCAACATCTATGTCTATATCGAAATTGAAAGTGAGTGGAATTTTTCTTTGCAGTTTTCTCACTTTTTATATGGGATCGGCAAAGTATGTTCATAGCCATTTATTTATATCGCTTGCAAATTCACTCGATAGTGTTTTTTGTCTTGTGCTTTTTTTGATATAATTAATCAACCACTACTTTGGGGTACCCTCTAAGTATTTTTAAATTCTTTCACTACCATATCGTAATGTAATTTTCCCCCCATTTCAAGACAAATTGACCTATGTAATGTGCCTAACTTTTCAGTTACTACTTACATGCATCTCTTGGATAGTATCTTTGGGCAAGATACAGATTTACATACGGTCGTATCTCTCAACCGATTCCCGTGAAATTTTGTGAGCAGGTTCGATAAACACATGAAAGTCGATAGTCGAGCAATTTTTGGAAACTTTTAAAAATTAAGATTTTTATTAATTAAGATTTTAATATTTCATGAAAAACAGTATGGTGGGAAAAGTTCCTTCAATCTGCAATCTGCTATAAGCTCGCGAGGTCTTTATCTCGTAGAGCCATTAATTTGATTTGACTTATTCTGTGGTATCTCAGGACGAGAGGCGCCGCAAGTGCGCATCTACCCCGAAGACCCTCAGCCGGTGACGATCGGCGACACGTACGAGCTGCACTGCCGCGTGCTCAGCGGCGTGCCCGTGCCCGACGTCACCTGGGAGAGCAGCCGGCCCATGACCCCCAATGCGCAGATCCTGCCGGATAATATCTTGAAGTGAGTACAACTTACCGAGTTACCGAGGATGTGACGTACAGTGATATTGCGTCGGCCCCCTCCCCCACTAGGTACCCGGTGGTGTGGGGCTGTGTCAGTGCGCTGTGCGCATTCTACTCCGATACGTCGTGGTGGACGGACGTGTGTCCGGGTACAAGGATCGTCACGATCAGTACGTGGAACATCAAGATGTATGTGCGGGGTATAGCTACGTGCCCCGGTGTGACGTATAGTGATATTGCATCGCACCCTTCCCCACTACCCGGAGATGTAGGGCTGTGTCAGTCAGTACAGTGGAACATCAAGATGTCTGGTTATGGCTCCACAGCTGCACGCACGTAGCTGTACACCATAGTGTACAGCTACGTGCGTGTGGCTGTGGAGCTCGTAGACCTAGACGCCACACATGGCAACGAGGTAGTCTAGACAGGGACAGCGACTAATGGGTAAACCACCAACCCGCTGGTCAGATGAGACATTGTTTGGATAGTGGGAAAGCTATGAATAAGACTGGCACAGGACCGTAAGAAGTGGCGCGAAAAAAGTGAGACCTATACCCAGCAGTGGGTTGATGTAGTCTGAATAAGATGATTATGATGATGAAGTGCAACTTCATGGCTCCGAGTCCTAAATAAATGATGAGGCTGTAAAAGTAGCAAAACAATTTTAGGGAAGAATTTAAATAGATCGTTGGAATGGCATCGACACGCCAAGAAAAAGCTAGCGTCCTAAATAGAATCTTGAATATTTTCTTCCTTCTTCTATATTTAAAAGCTACGTAGACGTCGGTGTTATTACATGGGATGACACACGCAAATTTTTCGGTTTTGCTATTTTCCTTCTCCATTTCACTCTTTTAAAACTTTTCTAGTAATTTTCTTTATTTACTGTATGAAATTGCCAGAATATCTTATAAAAATTATGTTCTTTACTATTTATTATAGATTCGAAAACATTGACGTGAACGACGAAGGCGCCTACACTTGTACCGCGTCCAACTTGGCCGGCAAAGCCAACGCTACGGCCCTAGTCAAGGTCCAATCATATCCAGTCATCAGCATGACGCCGGGCAGCCAAATCCTGGCGCAGTTGGGAGACGCTATCAACTTCCAGTGCCGAGCCAGCGGAGTTCCTTTGCCTATGGTCTCCATCAAATGTGAGTAAAAATGTTATCATTACAGGATCATTATGTTAGGGATTCGTAAAAATGTAAATGTAATGGTATTGGGACCCTTATTATCTGTCTGTCTGACTTTCCTTTCATTTCATTTTATTTCATTTCTTTCTTTATGAAAAAAAAATCAGTATAAAAAAGTCTCAACAGATAGCGTTTTATGAAAGCCGAGTTGTAATAATGGCGCTTTTTCTTGTCAGAAGGCACCAGAGGCAGAAAAAAAATCACCTCACAGTTTGACAGTTGCACAAATCACAATATTGATACTTTTTAGATGTTTTTTTTATTTATTTATTTATTTTTTTTGCTTTTTGTATGGAACTTTTCTATGAAGTCATCTGGAACTATTTTTTTTTTATTTGGGTCTCGGAAAATCCCTCATTCAAATCGCTAAAAAACATAAAGAAAAAATACAAATTTGATACACTACATATACATACAGTAGCACTTTTTTAAATTATTTGCTTTCAGGAACAGTTTCAATTACCAACCTGTCCCGGTATTTCAGGGATAATAATCTCTAGCTTTGAATAAACTGTAGTGTAATATAACAAATCATTAAATACCTTTATTTCCAGACGAAAACGGCAACGAAATCATTCCCCCGGCCCCCGGCTCCGCTATCCTCCGCATCAAGTCTGCGTCAGTCCGCGACGCGGGCGCATACCGCTGTGTGGCCGCGTCGCCCGCAGGAACGCTGGACGAGACCTTCGTCATCGACCTGAACAGAGGTGATCTGGGCTTCGAGCCCTCCAATACTGGTCGGTAGCATCTGTTTCTTTCTATCTATTAGAATAGACTGCCACGATATAAAATTACTATCGATTTTTTTTTGTTTCTTTTAATAACTTCCAAGCACTGGAACTCCCTACCTGCGTCTGTGTTTCCGAGCACATACAACCTGACTCTCTTCAAAACCAGAGTGAATAGGCTGCTTCTGGGTAAGCTCGCTTCATCGTAGACCTCATCTCTGTCCTCGGGCAAGATTGTGGTCAAGAGCAAAACCATATTTAATAAAAAAAATAATAATAATAACATTAGGCGGCAAACGAGCAAGTGGGTCACCTGATCGTAAGTGATCTCCGCTGCCCATGGACAACTGCAACACCAGGGATATCACAAGAGTGTTGCCGGCCTTTCAAGAAGACGTAGACTCGTTCTAAAGTAGCAGACCTCACTATAAAATAGCGCCAACTAGTGAGCGGTAAAACGATAACTCTCATTAAGGGCCATTTAGACGGTGCAAGTTTCTTGAACATACAAGAGCAATAATTGAATGCAATAATTGCAGTGAAAGAATAATATGCTTTCTATGCTTTCGATAATTGAAAGCAACTGATTACATGGTGATGTAAATAAAAAACTTGAATACAATTATTGAATGAAAATCTTGACATACGATAATTGCCAACGTGTTCTGTTTATACGTATGCAACTATGCAATTGTTTAGGCAATTATTGCATTCCATTTTTGAAACACAGATTTGTATGGACACGTGCCATTTCTTAGCGACTTGCTTCAAGAATTGCACGTATTTGCGTTGTCAAATTTTTCATACAAGAAGTGAATGACATTTTCTGGCATGTATTGTTTACACCAAGAAAAGTTTTAAATCCAAAATTGCATACCAGTTCAAGAATGTTATGTGTTGTTTAGACTATGCAAGTAAATTATTGCTTCAATTTAATCGTATTCAACAGGCAAGAAACTTTTACCGTCTAAATGGCCCTGTATTCCTAAGGCCTAAATTGTTGACCATGCTTGAAAAATTGCGAATTGCTTGTCTTGAGCCGATCGGATCTAAAATCCCACCGTACTAGATATAGTACTTATTACAATTTACTATAATCATAGGGTTTTATGTCGTGGCTATATTTAGTATTAGCTTTATGTAGTATTTGATTTGATCATTAGTTTTTCCTTTTTTATTATAAGGTAGTTTCATTTCTGGTGGATTATTTTTTTTTTTTCAAAATGTAGTTTGTCTTATTTTCTTTGCATCGATAAGATCTCCAATCTTAATCGTAGTATTTAGTAGTATAGAAAAGCATGTCATTATTTTTGGTTGTTTGATGGTATTTTACACTGCTTATATTTAGTTTCAACTGCATTGGTGTCCGCATATCTTGCAAGATAAATTTGACTCATTTTCTGTTTTAAATTGAACTGGAATCGTCCATGCATGCTAAATCAGATGGCTTTTAATACAATATTATGACATAGAGAAAGGGCCACGAGATTAAACGAGACTCAGGTAAATATATTATGCAAATTGGAAACAACCTAATATACAAGTATGACCCATGAGCAGCGGTAAAGTGATACGGACGCGACCATGAGGGCATTTAAGAAAAATCAAGTTCAAATAATCTGAATGCTATTTCCATTTTTGCAGATTCGCCAGACCCTGTCTACCCGGGAAACAATGGAATCGACCAACCATCACCTTCGAACAAAATTGTTCTAATTGAAGGCAAAGAGAATGTCCTCAGGTAATTATAAATTCATCATGTGTTACCCGCAGGGATAGGCATAGACTATGAATTACCTACTACTGTCTATAGTCTTTACAGGTCTTCTCTGTCTTATACACACGAGACTGTCAAAAGTACTAGTAGAAAATGTCGTTAGTTGTAAGGAGATAACAAAACTGGGAAAGAAAAACTTCAAAATCTTTATTTTATTAGGTTGGATAAAACTAATCAACTCGATGGTCAGGCTGTGGATTGTCCACAGACTAAATAAATAATTACTAGAACTTGTAGCTTCAAAAGTGTTCACAGTCAACAGGCTTAAAGTATTCTCGACACACATATAGGAACATTACATTGAAGATTCTCGATATCGATAGTCGGTATTTGACATTTTGACCCGAAGAAGACCATAGATATATCCATGAGGTATTTTCCAGATGTGACGCAGAAGGCTACGAAGCCAGATGGTCCAGGGCAGACAGACAACCACTGCAGAGCAGCGCTCGTCCATATGGTGACCAACTGCTATTCACTGATGTAAGCACTTCTTTTTATATTACTGATTCCAATGTTGTCCAGTTTTTTCTACACTTGTAAGTATGCAATGGTTGAAATACATGTGCCGTGTGCAGTTGTCCAACTGCTCTATCCAACAAGTTGGACTACGAGCCTTGCCTTTACTAGGGATAGTGGTCCAACTATATCATAATTAGACCTCAGAACCATGTCTAAGCCTTGGTTGAAAAACTTACAAATGATCCAAAAATTTTACTATGTCTTGACAAATAATCAAAAATTTCATCATTCAATGACAACAGAGTTTTAAATAGACATCACGCCATTTTTTTCCTTGCCTAAGTGTTGATATCTGTTCGAAGACTAATAATTAAATTTCATCGAAATCTGTTTAGTTTATTTTGTGTGAGGTAGCAAACATCCTCACAAGTTTTCACTTCGTTAATATTTATTGCTAATAACTAATAACATGGTTACAGACATCTAAGGCCGACTCTGGTGAATACGAGTGCATCCTCTCAGACCCGCGCACGCGCGTCCCGGTCAACGCGATCACATACAGAGTGGAAGTGCTGGCTCCGCCCAGGATCACCATCCAGCCGCCGACGCAGACGGTGCATCCGGGACAATCCACCTACGTGGACTGCATCGTCGATGGAGATCAAATTGAAAATGTTACGTGGCTGCTGAGCAAGCAATCCAGGTTGGGAAATTTTGACATTGCTTTACATTTTTGTCGAACTATTTGTAGTTGACCCAAGATACAGGAAGTCAAGAGGAGTTCAGAATACTGCCACTTGGATTTGACTCTAAATTCTAGCATTTTCTGTTGTATCATCAGGTACAACAGAAAAAAAACACTTAATTGAATTTCTAAGGGATTCATTTATGTGAATAAGTTTCATCTGCCTTAGAAACCCTTCCAAAATCTTAGTTTACATTTCCTTTTAGCCGCATCGAAGTTCAAAACTCCCGCCTGATCTTCCACCAAATCGAAGTTGACGACGCTGGTGACTACGTCTGCACCGCCAGGAACCCCGTCGCCGAAGCCAATGGTACAGCCAAGGTCATCGTCACAGGTATGCCTTCGACTCTCCTACCGAATGTACAGTCACAACGTCAGGCACGTAGCGAACACCAAATAAAAACAGCTTATCACTGTACAGGTCACACAGCACCTGTAAATCATTCACCTAGGCTGAATGTGATAAAACACGTAACCAAAGCTTTACTTTTCCATGGCTTGAGGATCATGTTGCATGATGTTTCATAGACGATACTCGAACGCCGAGGAAATCGAAGAATATTGAGCAGACAGCAATAGTCAACAGCACTGTACACTTGAACTGCTCGGCGAAGCAGCGGCACATGAAGATCGAATGGACCAAAGATGGAAGACCTCTGCCTCCGCGCTTGAGGATGAGAAGCGACGGCACTGTGTTCATTAGATCAGCTAAATTGTATGACAGCGGACGATACGCGTGCACCATTAAGGATGCGTACGGCCGACAGACTACTAGGCACATCATCCTTCACGTGTCGGGTCAGTGAACTCTAGTTGGAGCTTGGCTCGGTGATGGTCTGCTTCAAGACTTCGTAGGAACTAACTCTGGGCATGCAACTAACCCTCAGGCCCTCAAGTTTTTGAGCCTCAGGTCAGCTACACACGTCCTCTGATAAAATAAGTTATTCTGATGATGTTTAAGCGAAGTAACAAGTCAAATGCTATTGAATTTCCGAGTTTTCCAAATCTTTTATTTAAAGTCGTTCTTCATATTTTCCAAATGATAATACTTAGCTACTTGTTTTTTCTTTCATACATTTATCATTTTCAAATGAAACATTTCATTCAATGGTGCAATGTCTTTGTTTACTCTAGTTTTGTTTTTATTTTGAGGACAGTGCGTATATTGTCCTGTGGCTCAACGACAAAATTACATAATACCTACTGCTTGTTTTTAACTCCATTTTTTTAAAATTTCATTGTATTTTTCACATAATTTATCATGGTCACTAAACATCACCACGCAGTTGTACATACATAAGACAACATAGGACATCTCAGTTAAATTGTTATCACGATCAAAAGTCGAAGTTTTTTTTTGTTATTTTTAGATACAGTATTCTCGTAAATTTACAGAGCATTAGCTAAGTACTTTTCTACACGAAGAGACGTTTACTACACCAATCAATATAAGAGATATTATATTGTTTTAAATGAGTAGCTAAATATTGGCGAAATAAAATCCAACTTAAAAATTGACACCATAATTTTAACTAAACTGGATACTCGAATGCCATGACGGAAAATGGCTACTAAATACTATGCTCACATCTGCCGGGCGTACCGTGACGGCTAACATTTCTACAAGTACTCCACAAAACTTACCTAGGTACCTACATTATATTTAGACATATTTTTACTTACCGAGTTAATATAAACTTGTAAAAAAAGTAAGTTACTCCAAATAAGTAGGTATAGTTCGTATAATACAATAGGACTTGATTGGTAACTACTTATCATTAAAAGCCAGTTCGCAAAATTGATGTTTCGGCAACTGTCTCGCTCGCACGATTACATTTACATTTTTAGTCACACACTTTTTTTTCAAAAACTTAATTTTACTTAAAAATGCAATATCTATAATTACATTATTAAACAATTAAATATATTCTAACAGTCCTAATACTGCATATATTAATAGTTTACAAAATATTTTTAAAACTTTATGCTCGTTATTATAATATTATTAGCAGTATTGGTAGTTAGGTACTGTTGGAAAATATTTAATAAATAAAACCGCCGATACACGACAGACAGACAGAAGTGAAAACTTCAAGGCCCTTTGTCCACTTGAGCCGACCTTACCCGAACAAGAGTTACACAACTAAGCGTTTCTCCTCAGTCTCATTCTGTACACCATAAACCAAAGTGCACATCACGCCTAAAGAAGTTTTCACTCAAAATTTAAAAGGTTATGTTAGCCTGTTTATGAATAATTTGTCTATATATTTATCTATCTACTGAGTTCCAGACTAAATTTAACTGCTTATGTTTTCTAACATACACTGTACTACTATACCTGCCAAAATTAATTGTTTTATTTTACAATTTTGTCATGTTTTATATTTGTCTAAACAAGAAATTGTTTTTAACTTCTAACATTTTATGATAACCTATAATATTGTAGTTAGTGATGTATTTAGTTTAGTCTATAAACTATTTTTCTTTGTCTTTAGTGTAGTGTCTATACCGATTATCTATGTATGTAGGTATATTCCGCAGTCAGCTAGTTAAATTAACCGTTCAATTAACTGCCTATTCTCTTCTACTGGCAGCCTGAATTTATTTAGCCGTACCTACCGTCTAATGTCTAATACCTACAATATTTACGGTCTAGAAAATTAAAAAGAGAAGGTTACCACTAACAAGTTAAAAATTATGATTCAATTGATTTGCTATAGCAAAAAATAAAATAAAAAAATAATAATTTACAAATCGATTTCAACAAATTGTATGAACATTTTTCCAGTACTGCAATAAATATAATAAAATTGTTACGAGTACTTTTAACTGACCACGAATAAACAGAAGGAGGGGTGTCTAAAAAGTTTCATAAACGCCGCCGGTCTGGTAGATGCAGAGTCGCAAAACGAACAAAAAAATACGTGGAAAATTCATGACGTGTCACGATAAAAAAAAAAGCATTTAAAATCTAATAACCCTAGATCGCCAACGACGGGGATTTTCTAAAAAATATCGTGTATCGATAGAAAAAACAACAAGACTGACACACACTGAATGCGGCACGATGCGTTGCATCTGCAGCACGCTGTGACATAAAGCAAGAACGGCTCCACGACGACGGGGCGTCGCAAACGCCTTGCAGCGCGTTACTATGCATATGCGACGCAGTGCATTTTCCTATTTACTCCCACAACATCGTTTAATATGAGCTGTTCTATAATTTTTATCCTGTGGATCATATAAATATTTGTATCTGCGTACTATATTGATTAATTTTTCGCGTAACTATTTCATAATCCCTGATCACTAGTCACTTTGTTACTTTTAAATGCCGTCAAATTTGTAATATTCACAACCGAAGTGCGGCAGCCCGTGTCGCAGCTGCTCGCAGCTGCATGCGTCACCGCGGTGTGTGCTCAATTAAGAAATCCTGTGGAATACAACGTCATCATGCCGAGCGCGTGTGATACGTTTCCGTTAGCTGGTGCGCGCCCGCACCGCGGATACGGTTTGTATCTCTGCGATTGTCGGTGTGAACTTACACGTACAAATTCAAATATTACAAATCATGACGCACGCACTCTTAATGCAGCTCATCTGCGACACATTTTGGTGTGTGTCAGCCTTTAAGGCTGACACATCAAAATCTAATAACCCTAGAGCGCTTCCGACGAGGATTTTCTCTAGGGACAGGCGAGCAAAATCGTAAACAGTCGAAACTCGATTATACCTGACCGCGACACATCGTTTAACGCAACGAGGCTATGTCCTAATTGCTTAAATCATTCGACACGTGATCTCAAAATCCGAAGCTCGCATATCGCCGATAGCAAACTAGATTACCCAAGCTGCACGTAAGCGTTGGAAACTTCTATTAGCCAGTCAATTTCGAACTTGGGGGTTTTATAGAGAATATAAGTGTGTCTAAAAATTATTTAATCCTTATTAGAAGGATTTATGAGTCTAATATAAAGCTTAAAGTGTTAAGGTCTGTATAAAGGGATTCACTACTTAGAGTGTTTAAACTGAATAAAATAATTTTAACGTATTTACGGCCAGTCTGTCCATCGTATTGAGCTGGTTGATGCAAGGCCATTTATAACAACTTGACAAAAAGTTATCTATTAGGATAGTACCTAGTTGTACGGATAATTAAACTAGTTGGCTGTACAGTTTATCTCACAAAGTTATGTAGAGAAAATATGTAGCGTCCCAAGCAAAAGGGTAGATACCACTGGGTATGTCTGCTAGTACTACCATTTTGCTTGGAACGCCACATATATATCTGGTATCCATGGCTTCGCTGCAATCGGAATTTGATCATAATAGACGAAGAAAATAAATAAATGTCTTATCTTTGTGAGATAATGTAATTATCTTAATTTTAGTGGAAATTGTAGACTTTAGTTGCACATAATGGTAGCGCACTCTGTCATATTCAATGTGTAATTTCTGTAGATCTCTATTATCTTTTAATCACAAAATTCGAATAATATAAGAATATAGAAGTGGCAACGGATATTTTGACGTCGCTCTTAAGGTAACTCATATACCTACACTTAATCAGATCGTATTTCCATTCAAGATTTGCAATTACGTATCCATGTAGGTACTACTAATATTGTGTTGGTACCTACTGTATTATATTACTCCGATTTATGTGGTATTAATAAATTTCTTGTAGAGTAAGATAGCAGCTATCGCATCAATATTTCCCACCCGTTTAGTGCATTTGTAACTTAATTGCACGCCGAGCGCGAAGCGTTCGTCATAATCGATATTACCGTAAATGTTGCGAATTTTCACATATCTTGCCATTTCAGACGGGAATCAAAACCTATGGGGTAGGTAGTTTCCGTTTACCTACCTAAAATTATGAAATTTGGAAAAAAGCAAGGTCTAATTTTACAGGAATAAAGTCTGAAAGTTGTACATGTAGTTGCAATTAAAAAAAAGTGTTTAAAACTTATTAACATTGTCTCTACATATAATATTATTTAGCTTTTGCCCGCGGCTTCGCCCGTGTGAATATCCAACGGGAAAAGTGCTTTTTTCAGGGATGAAAGATACACTTTGTACACACACCTTTATACACTCATTACATCTAACTATGTGTACCTATGCGAAATTTCAGAAAGATAGGTTCAGTAGATAAAACCTCAAGAGGAAACAAACAAACAAATAGGTAAATAAAACAAACAAATAAACAAACAAACTCACTCTCGCATTTATAATATTTGTTAGGATTGGGATGCGATCACAGATTAGATAATTGTCAGGCAGGAATTGGAGAGAAATGAAAACTGTACCATGTTAAATTCATTTTGATAGGGATTCATTTACTCTTTGTCGACAGGAAAATTATATGAAAAATGTAAAATAATGCTAATGTACAGGACCCCCGATGACGTCAGCCCTTGTGACTATCGACCAGCCCAGGAGGCAGTACCGAGTGGGAGAGAATGTGGAGGTGACCTGCAGGAAAGTGTCGCGCGACATCAGCGCCTCTTGGGAGAAGTACGGCACCAGGGAGTTCGTGGAAACCAGGGTCAGTTTAGTTTAAAAAAAATAGAAATGTAACTATTATTTTTTTATGTAAATACGTCTACTGGCGCGCCTTGTCAGTAAAATCGACGAATGCCGTGACGGAAAATGGTGTGATCATCGTGCCATCTATGCTCAGTTTGATGCTGAGATGTTTTAACATCTGCCGGGCGTCCCATGACGGCCAACTTTTTTTGCTTATTTATAAGTTGTGCTTTGTCGGTGTCATCATTTGCATTCTATTGTTGTTCTACCACAAGTGGAAGAAAAAGGGGGAGGCCCTTACCCAGCAGTGGGATACAGACTAATTTTAAAAAAATGTTGTTCTCGAATTGAATAACGTTCCATTTCAGGAATACAACGAAGGTGTGGTGTTAGTCATCGGAGGAGTTGAGGAGTCTGACGCTGGAGTGTACAGGTGTACCGGGCGTGACCGTTATGGGCTCAGCAGTTTCGACAACTTCGATCTCAATGTGATACCTAGTATGTACCAAGTCTTGTCCTAACTATTAAGCCATTGAATTCATTTATTCATAAAAAAAAATATTCACAACTAGTTTCGTCGGTATAATAGAAAAATAAATTAGTCAAAAATGCCACCCCGGACTGTACCCGGCTCAATGGTACCCATAACGATTGCCGCGTTTCCGCTTTGAATAGCTATAGATAACCACATGTTAAGCTATGTATCCACTTGACAACATTGAACGTAATACGTTATCTTGCTCACTTCGGTTGACCTAAATGAATGGCACATAGTATATTGTAAATTGTATCTGCGGAGCGGGAAAGAACGACATGTTCCACGTCAACACTTAAAAAAAAAAGGGATAACCTAACTAGCCTAAGTAGTTAGGAATAACCAAAGTTTGACAAAATACTAAGAAAGTAAACTTGATTTTAACAAAAAGTTAACTATTATTAGCCAACTGGGTTTGGTTACATATTGCAAAAAGTTATGTAGGTAATCACTTTTTTGTGATATGGGTTAACAAAAGTTTAGTTGTGTATAAGAAAGTATTTTTTTCAGTGAATCGTTACAGTGGAGGCTTCGTAATCTTCTTCAAATCCTAAATAATCTTCCTACAGGTCAACAGCCCCCTAGCTTGACGGGCAACCAAGATGTCCACGTAGCCCACGTGGGCCAGACTGTGGACATGCCCTGCCGCCACGACCTGGAGCAGCCGGTCTACATCGAGTGGAGGAAAGAGTACTCTTCAGAACTCCCGTATTATGTCAGACAAAACGAGGTAAGGGAGAAATGATTTTTTTTGTGTGAGTTTATTTAGCCTCTTTTTCTAATCCAAAAAAAAATTTGGGCGAGGCAAGGTCTGGACAAGAAAAATATCCCATACTATTAATATTGCATTAATCGTGAGTCCCTTTTAAGAATATAAAAAAATAAAAAACAAATATTTTATTCAGTATCTTTGCTACATTTACAAAATTAATGGTTGGGGTCTCCTTTTAAGTAAGAAATAATTGTATGGTGACCCCGCCCCGATTAGGTTTTACATTGCATCATTTTCACATGTACCCTTAGCCTTGGTTCAACGCCAGGATTGATCTATGCTATGATCTGATGATGGCCATCCAGGGATAGAATGAAGGACATCCAGATCGCTATACACATCCCATCTGTAATTTAAAAAAAAAAGAGCTATTTGGATATGTTTAAAAAAACCGCGAAATTTTAATTAAAATGTATGGAAATCTTGAAACTCAGAAAGCTGAGCTGAGTACCTAGCTCTTAGAATTTTTTATGATTGAGCAAGAAATATCACATCCAAACATTTTTATTTCAAAATTGGGTTTTTTCCCAATCTTTATCCACACTTCCACACTAATATTATAAAGAGGTAAGATTTGTTTATTTGTTTGTTTGTTTGTAACGAATAGGCTCCGAAACTACTGGACAGATTTTTAAAATTCTTTCACCGTTTAGTAGCTACACTATCCCTGAGTGTTATAGGCTATATTTTATTTCCAAAATATTTAGGGATCCTTACTAAAACTTTAATAATGTTACCCAAGTTGTGCAAAAATAACTTTAAAAATTCCTTTCATCGCGTGCGCTGCAAAAACTATTAATGATAGATCAAAATGATGTACTACGTGTTTGTAGAACAAATCATTATCTACAAAAAATGTCGCAACAGCATATGCCTAACTATTATAGTTAAGACACAATAAGAGTTTTTAGTTTAAAAAATAATAATTAAAATGACGCCATTAGAAACATGTCTTTATTTATACTTTGTTATTAATCCTTATCAAAATAAATGATTTTGTGATCACGAATACTTCAGTACCTTTATATTACTTTTTGATTTATCAAAATCGGACATTTCATTCGGAAAATATCACAAATATAAAATCGCGTGGTTGCCGCCGCCGCCGTTCAACTCGCTCGATAAGCGAATGCTATCGAATAGAATGTTTTACTAATGGATAACTCTATGTTGGTCTGTCGCGGGTCGGATCTCCTGAAAATCAATTCATTTTGTTGCCAGAAAACAAAACAACATCAAATGTTGTTTATAGGGAAGCTCTAACTCATTAAATTTAATGGCTTCTATTGATATGTTTTTTACGCAAACATTAAAAAATAAAAATATGAAGAAAAAGTAAAATAATACTTAAAAAAAAAATAGATAAAAATGTAAAAAGAGACGATAATCTTTCTTTAAAATTTTACTCTTTTTGATGATGGAGTATTCAAAAATTATAATTTAAAAAAAAATATTTACCCGTGCGAAGCCGGGGCGGGCTGCTAGTTGTAGATAAAGCAAATATTATCTAATATCTGTACTTGAAAATGTCCACGGACACTTTTACAGTGTCCCGATCAGGTACCGGTTACTCACTTACAATGAATCACACTATAAATGGGAAAGTTTGGATGTGATATTTGTTGCTTAATCACACAAAATCTACTTACTAGACGGATTTGATTAAAGTAGGTATGCTAGTAGAAAAATATCGAGGCTCAGTTAGTAGAAAGTTAAATATTATAGCAAAAAACTATTTCCGTTCTTTTATCATTTAGTTTTACCCTCCACCCTGCAGGGTTTGTTAAGAAATATGCAATTGCGTTTTGCAGGTAATTAAATTCCCTACGATGTTTGTTCTGCTACTTTTTCTCCTAGAACAGGCCATGACTGGATTATTCTAAAGGTGGATGGTTCTAAAGTGAAAAGATTGACGAATGTTTGAAAAATGAGATCTTTCTTAAGGCAAAGGATTTTTTTCTCGGAAACTGTCAGTCCTAGAAACAAAATGTAAAATGTAAATTACGAAAAATTTAATTTTCCACAACATTGTGTAAAGCGAAAATACACCTAAACGAAAATATAAGCGAAAAACCGAACAAAGTGGTGATTTTTTATCAATTTTTCCAATTTGGCTGCGAGTGCGAAAGCTATTCAATCGTGCCATATTTATTTTAAATACAATTACAACCACCTTTAACATGAGTCCTGGTTACTTGAATAAATATTATTTCATTCATTCATTTAACAATAATATAAAAAATTTAGAGTTACTGGACCGCACGTAAGTAACCCTTAGGGAAGGTTCGCTCTATTTACTGCGCTATAAAGGACAAATGTTCGAGGTTTATAGTGTCAAATATATCACAATTGGTTCATAGGAAAAACTCAAGCGTATGAATACAAGTTGTAAAAAAATATATAGCCGTTTACATACATAAATATATGTTTCAAAAATAAAAATAAAATTGAACCCAAATAATTTCCATACAAATATAATTGTCTTACAATAATCTAGCGTAACAAAAAATTATTTATTTAGTATTTTTTCTAGGTGAAATGAGTCCGAGGTGAAATGAAGATACCTACTAAAAAGTTTACTCATTTCACCCAGGTGATATCACCCAGGTGAACAGAGTGGAATATACCAGTTCTTGAAATTTGGTTTTAAATTACTTTACCTTTAGTAATTCTAGGATATTAGAATAAGCATAAACAATAATTTAACGTTAAAATAATATAAATCTGTCCATATTTTTTTCATATTTGTTATTAATTTTTGTTATGACAAAATTAAGAAGAATTTAATAGTTTTGTATTGGCAAAACCTATAATTCACAACAACAAATAACGGAGCTTAGCCTTGACTTTGGAACATCTTGGCCGCGTCTATTCTTTTCTGAGCATTTGTTAAGTATTTCACATGGAAGTAATAAGTAGGTACATACGTACAACTGAAAGGTTAACAGCCACAAGAAACACGAGCCGAAAGAGACTCGAAAACTTAGTGCGTCCCTTTCTGACGAGTGTGACCATGTTAAACAAAATTCTGTGGACCAGTGAACCAATGTCACATGAGTCAGTGTGAAGGTGATAGGCGATTTTCTGACAGGTCAAATTGAGAAAAAAAAATCGATGTAACAAAATCTTAAAAGGGCCACCTTTTAAGATTTTATTACATCGATTTTCAATCATTTCATCGTCAAAGCGCCAGTTTTATGAAACCAAGTCGTGTACCCTTGTCAGACGTTTTTAGGATTCCGTACCTCATTAGGCAAAAACGGCACCCTTATAAGATCACTTAAAATTATGAAATTTGGCAAAAAGAAAAATTTGAATAACACGTCTACCTTATTTCCCAGCCAATTCTGACCCTTATGAACATATCGGAAGACGACGCAGGCACCTACGTCTGCCGCATCAGCAACCAGCGCGCCGCGATCGAGGCCCGCTCCACCTTGAAGGTCACGGGGGTCATCCCTCGCTTCGACGGCAACAGCTGGCTTGCCGTCCCCACCATCAAGGACGCCTACAGGCAATTCGACATCGAAATCGCCTTTAAACCTCTCACAGGTATTTGGTGAATTATATCATTATATCATAGGTATGGGGCTCTAAAAACCGTCATCAAGATGTTCAATTATTAAAGTCAACACATGTGTTTGCATTAGTTCGCAACCACTACATCTATTTGCGCTGTCAAAATATGTCAACTATTTAAAGTACATCTTTGTTTGTTCTGATGTTTTTTGTACCGCAAAACACGTATGATATGCTACCGGAGGCTATCAGGCACCTTATCCTTATGTATATTCAACAGCTGACGGGACCATTCTGTACAACAACCAGAAATCTGACAACTCTGGCGACTACTTGGCCTTGCAACTTGTGAATGGAATCCCAGTGTTCACCCTGCTGACTGCAGATTCTTCAGTACCGCTGGTGGTGGAAGGCGACAGACCATTGCAACTCAATGCGTGGCACACTATTCGACTGAGCAGAGCAAATAGTAAAGGTGCGTAGATTATTATCTCTTCTCGTTATACTCTATATGTGACAGGTCGATAGTTGACTTAAATGGAACTGGACTTATAGGTACCTACTTAATTTATCGCAAACAGACCTGTAATTTATTCCACGTTCGTAGATATCACCATAAAAGTTCTACCAACAAAGCACCAACTCAAGATTATCTCGGCCGACTACCTTAAGTCGGCCGAGGTAACTTATTCAAAAGAAATTGACGAAAAACTTCTACTTTGCAGTGTCGATGTACGTAGATGAAATTGGGCCTTTCGTGAATGAGTTGCATACCCCGTGGGAAGTGTTGGACCTCTCTGACCCGATGTATGTTGGTTCCGTGCCGGATTACGTCACTCTGCCTTCCTCTCTCAATGTAACCGATGGGTAAGATGTTTTTCTATAAATCCTTTTATGTTTTTTTTTTTTGAGGAAGTAGCTCTTTTCTAGAGGAATGCTTTTACGCTGCCTGCTGGAATGGCGGTCTTTACGTCAATATCAAAGCCGTTGCGAGTGGTTGGGGCTGTATATCTTATTGAACTGTGATATAACGATATTTGTTTGACAGCTTCGTCGGCTGCATTAGCATGCTGGAGCTCAGCAAGAGAGATGTGAACCTGATCCCCGATAGCGTGGACTCCAGGAACGTTGGCGAATGCGACACTTGCGTACCCAACCTGTGCATCAATGGCGGCGTCTGCCAGGTACGTCTCTTTTCGTTTCCAAAGCGTCATAGCTTAAACTGGTCTTAGAATTTCTGTCTACTTGCAGTTGGCATGACTTAACGACGCCCTCTATCGACCACCTTTTCACAAATTAGTAAACAGTTTTCTAGCATGTAGTTTTTATAAGAAACTTGATCGAAAAATATCTACACAGTTCGACAATATGTCACAATATCAAGTAGTATAAATTGAAGAAAATACATAACCACAACGGGATGTACCTAACTCCTCCCTCGCTGGAGACTTTAACATGGAAATCATGACAAAAATTCTGTGTTGAATTAAAAACTTTAACTTATGTACCAATATTGTACAGGAGGCCCGCAACGACCGCGGCTACCTTTGCCTGTGCGCCCCTGGCTTTGCTGGCCTGAACTGCAACCGCACTGGCTCCGCCTGCAGGCCCGGCATCTGCGGCCCTGGCAAATGCACCGACACCGCCGACGGATACAGCTGCGCTTGCCCCGTCTCTTACACCGGCAAGAAGTAAGACTTAAAAAAAAAGAAAAAAACTGTAGATATGTACATTTTATCAGCAGTTACACGTTAGGTAGGCTAGCAAACTGTCTATTTCTGATCCATAATTCCACTAATAATCCCATTTTCCAGCTAAACTACGGCTTTATCTCTCGACTCTTAGATACTACCCCATTCATTACGGATAAAGATACTCTCGATATGTGGCTCAATTTCACATACAGTTTTAACAACTCACCGTCAATTGCAGCTGCGACGTCAAGCAGTACATAGAGTACCCCGCGTTCACCGGCAGCGCTTACCTCGCCATCAAAGTCCCGACGACCTCCCGTGTTCTGAGGGTTGCCATGAACATCAAAGCCACGTCCCCGGTCTCCGACGGCATCATCTTATACTGGGCCGAGTCTGCCAAGGGAACCGGCGGCTTCACGTCCCTCACCGTCCGCAATGGCAAACTCGAATTCACTTACGATCTGGGAGACGGTGAGATTTATTTTCCGGTCTTTGTACACGACTGACCAAAAAAGGAGTGTTATGTTTTCAGATTTCATGTATGTATGTAAGTTTCTTTATTCCACCATAAGTCCTGAATGGCTTAACAGATTTTGGTGGGAGAGGTATTTTTAGATTTCCTGCATTTCTTCGAGTCTATGTGAGTTGTCAGTCGTGTTTTTTATTTTTTAATAATTAGGTTGTTTCTCGTTCTTTTATGGCTCATTTACATTGGGTCGGTCATCACGTGTGGTTTCGGTTCGGTTCGGTTTGACCAAATTGATTGGTCATCGTTTTACCTACTGGCGAGTGAAGTCTGTCAGATATTATAATACTGTCATCAGTTGTTAAATTCAAAAGACTGAAGTGAACTGTAGATGAAGGTCTAGATGTTTTTTTATTAGGTTTTATTTCAAAGAAATGCCAATTCCGTGAAGTTCTGCTTTCTGGATGCACTCGCCTTTTACAAAGCGCAATAAATGAAGTCATCTGGAACTATTTGTTTTTGTTATTTTTGTTTGGGTCTTAGAAATTCACCATTTGATATGCGCAGGCCACCCGGTGGTGATCACCTCTCACCGCAACCTGCAGGCCAACGAGTGGACGGACGTGCGCATCGCGCGCGTCGGGAACGTCATCTCGCTCACCGTCAACCAGGTCCACGCTTACGAGGGCCGGCTCGCTTCTTATACGGTGAGTTGTACTTGCTATCGCGTTTAAATTCCAACAGATGTCAGCACCTAGGAGGTGCAGACTGAGGCCTACGATACGGAAGTGGCCAATACTGGTTAAAAAATCTATCTTTTGCCATTTCGACTCGAGACGATGATGATCGTGTGTCAAATTAATATGACAGTAATGTACCATTGAGGATTGACATCTGGAGCCGATTCAAAGAGCCGAGCCGAAGTGGCGCAAAACAGGAGGCCAAGATCCTCTTTGGGTCGTCGAACTATCGAAGTAAGTAATGTACCATTGACAGCACGACACTCGCCAATAGCGCGCCAACCGGTGAGCGTAAAAACGATAAGTCTCACTGAGAAGAAAAAAAAATCAGGATCCAACAACACGAGGAACAAACCCGAGGGTGCATCACATCGTTACATCACATTGTTAATTTTTACTCATTGGCAACCAACCTATTCAGAAACTATTCGGTGTATTGCGGTACTAAGTATTTTTTGATTTAACGTATCTTAAAAAACAGCGAAAATATAACAAACACTTTCAAACACTTGGTTGACTGGAAGAAATCCCTTTTTGGGATAAGTCCGCCACTGTACGCCTCTCTTTTTGTTTCACTAGCTTCTGTATTTTGCTTGTGTGTATGTTCAATAAAGTGTTTACAAACAAAGTCAGAATTTTAGTTAGACCTCTAATGATACGTACAACCATGAAAACCGCATCAAATTTCATCTAGTAGTTTTCGCGTGATACCCATACAACAAACAGACGGACTAAAATTCTAAAACTAATTATTTTACCCCCATACATTTTCCCCTCCCCTATGTACCTACACCAGTTACAGTTTTGTTTTAGGTATATTTTTATAATTCCATTAAAGGAGGAAAGAGATATTAATATTTTACATTTCTTATAGGATTTGACTCTAGACACACCGATGTTTGTTGGAGGTGTGGACGACTCTATCACCCTGAACAACAATGTCGGCATTAGCGACGGTTTCAACGGATGCATCAAAGATGTAAGTCAACACAGAAACGTGCAATGCAAACCACTTCCTAAAGCCGTCAAGTCCAGCAATCTTGAAATTGAAAGGCTTGTATTTGCAGGAAATTCAACCTCGGGACAATTATTTTCTTTATAGTTTATTTTTTATCTTGGGTTTTGAGAATGGTTGTCTGGACGACGACGAAAGAGAGAAAACTTGTTTGGTCAAAAGCTCAGTACGGAATAAAAACCATAATCAACTTTTAAAGTCCACTTAGATTTTATAATTTAATTTATTGAGAGTCGAAGGGACTCTCAATAAACTACAGGCTCTATAAAAAGTTACATTATAGCTATTGAAAAGTCAATCACTTCAGGAAAAAATAACATGAAGGTCTATCTACCTACAAATGGAACTTACGTCATGGTCCAAGTTTTTAATGCTTTTGAAGCATGATAAGGATCGTTTTAAATTTTGTACTCTGCTGCATTTAGCGAATGGTATTTAGCATCTAAATGCATGTCCGTTATTAGTGTCATGCCTGACACAGACGAGAGGAACCGTTCTTTTTAAAAGTTCTTAATTGTGTGGTTGACATTGTTTTTTCAAGATTAGAACAGTAGCATTATTAAAAGCCTTCATTGGAAACTAACTATTACATCTAAGTAACAATTGGCAAACTTAACCATGGCCTCATTTCGGGTTCGATTCCCGGTAGAAAAATCGTCGTTTAGATGTGATCTTTAAACTATCATATTTACCTACAAAAATATACATTCATCATTTAGTTAGTATCCAATCAAGGATATTATATCATGTTCTATTCCAATACTAGTCTAAAGCGGAGGCTTTAGACTAGTATTGGCTCCCCTTATGATCCGCATGTCTATCTTTGGTCTTGCTTGTTCCCCTATCATCCTGATCCTATATACAAGTATGTGCAGTACATGTATACATATATAGGTTATTCTATCATCCAGGTTAAGTTTTGCGTCCGCCTTTCCGGAATGCACAGATGAGACGTGACCCGCCGAATCCCTCTTTAGTTGATTTATTTTTGTTTATTAAATGTTGAACGTATTTTCATCAGCTTTCTGTGTTCAACGATCCCGTAAACATCATCAACTCCTCGATCCAGTCGGCCAACATCAAGGAATGCAGTACTCACGACCGTGGCGACATTCCTGAGGTAAATTTTTGAACAAAGGTTAAACTTATTAACTATGAGTCAAATAGTCCTGAGTCCAGTCCAGTTCACAGTCGTGTTGTCTTCACCAGATTGAAAGTGTATGCTCTCAATGCCGCAACGGAGGTGCGTGCGAGCCTGACTCGCCTGTGTGCTCGTGCCCGCCCGGTTTCTCCGGGACTTACTGCGAGAACAGGGTCTTGGAGAACATCGCCCGCGTCCCCCGCTCCCCCTGCGCCGACTCCCCCTGCAGAAATGGTGGGACCTGCAAAGGGGACCTCAATAGTAGGATGAAATACGCATGCGACTGCCCCCTTGGATACTCCGGCGCCAATTGCCAAATGCGTAAGTTTTCTTTGTATTCAGACTTTTGACTTTTTTAAACTAAACGAGTTTTATAAAAGTAGATGAAATATTTTTTGAATATAAACTAAAAATTATTTAAATGTCACAAAAATACACCTGTCTGTTTTTTGTGAAAGCCTTTAAACAAATTGGGTGACTAAATATTTTGCTCTTTATTAATGAAAATTTGCATAAAGTTACAAAAACATATATATAGTCCTTTTGTAAATATAGTATTTTTTGACGTGAAAAAGTGCCTAGATTCAATAAAGTATTTATAACTTTTAACTGTATTTGCAAATTGGTTTGTTCTTTGCAAACATTGCAATAGTAGTCTTTTTAAGGCTATATCTAATACTCGGTTCAATTTGCAGCGCTGCAACTCTTGCAAAGCGTGGCCTTCAACGGCAACGGGTACATCGAGCTGCCGGCGTCCCTAGTGAGCTACGACGACTTGGAGCGCGAGCCCGCGGTCCTCGCGCTCGCCATGCACACCAAGGACGACGGCGTGCTGCTGTACCAGAGACAAGCACTGGTC
Source organism: Ephestia elutella (assembly GCA_018467065.1). Lineage (NCBI taxonomy): Eukaryota > Metazoa > Arthropoda > Insecta > Lepidoptera > Pyralidae > Ephestia > Ephestia elutella. The sequence continues at coordinate 20,281,585 of CM031564.1, forward strand.
CCAGCTGGCTATGGGGACTACATCCTGATAAGAGGTAGGTGCCATAGTATGACACATTTGTTGTCTTACCCAGCGTGCCCTACTACCTGCACGCTTAAAGATCTATATGACGCAACAGATAATGCTGTATCTGTGGCGTCATATTGGTCATCACAAATTTGACCCGCCGCGCCGCGCCGAGTCGAAGAATAAGAGGTAGGTGTAGTTGCTCAGAACGGTGGTCATCATAATCAGACCTTGCCTTTTCCCATATAATTTGGAGTCGGCCCTCATAATCCTCTTGCGCTATTTGTCTCTATTGTGCACCATGTCAGAGGTGAGGCCCATCGTCTCCATGTCCGATTTAATAATACTGGTCCGGGTAGTGGAAGGTCGGCCCCTGTCTCGCTTCCCTTCGGTAATATTCATAACCGCCTCGCCTTGCTCATATATGATCGTTATCCCGGCGCATTACGAGGCCGTACCACTGCATTCGGCTCTCTCACATTTTATCGTCATTGATTTTGGTCGTCTGGTGGTTTTGGTGGTTTTGATTTTGGCCTAGTATTTCTTCCCACTGCTGGGCAAAGGTCTCTCCCATCTCCTTCCAAATTTACTGGTTTAACGCAAATCCAACCATGCATCATAATACATTTTAAATGCAATAAAATAATTGATTTTCACTGATTGATTGATTCACTGTTTATTGTGACATAGGTCTGTATCAGTTAATGACTCATCCATAAAAGTGGTTTATTCCGATCCTTACCCGAATCCCTAACCCGGTCGCGGGTTAGGTCAGGAACTCGAAAAAATATATATCATTTATGCCGAACGTAACTCTATTCCTAACCTTACCCTTTGTATCGTTCCTACCATAACCCGAAGTGCTTCTACTCTTAGATTAAAAATTACCTTATTCCGAGAAAGCACTTCGGATCAAACTGAAATTTTTGTAAAAAAAATATATTATATTTCTTATCGGATGCGTTCTAAAATGCTCCCAAAAATTAGGTTTCCTAGGTAGGTAATTTTAGTAATACTTACACTAATTCGTCTTTCTTTTTCAGTTGACAAAGGCGTTGTAGTATTAGAGTGGGACATGGGCGGTGGCATGTCATCGTTGTCCATCAATGAGGTCTACGTGGCTGATGGTGAGAGGCATTCGGTAAGTTAATATATCCTTTTGATTTTAATATAATCAATATAGTTATATTAGGTATGGTTAATAGTACGAACATGGATAACTAAGTATTCTTAATTCAGCTGTGATCGCTTACCATCAGGTGACCCGATTGCTCGTTTGCCGCCCTATGTTATAAAAACAAATCACTTAGATCACTCAGATGATAATAAAATATTGTAAAAATATTTTTTCCCCTTGCAGGTAGTCGTGAAGATTCTCCCTGAGGGAGAAGTTAATCTATCTGTCGACACAATAAATAGGAACGCCGCTACTGATACGTTGCAAAAGACCCTGAACGCTGACTCCAATATCTATGTTGGTAAGTAAACTTCAGAAACAGGAGCAGCGGACGCCAAAGATTAATGAATGTTCGGCATGTATACCAATGTGTTTAATTTCCCATTGTAGCACCCGTTCACGAGTTGACGCATAGGTCAGCCATTGCGAAGCTCAACCATAATAATGGGAACTTCACAACCTGGACCACGAATCCGCCACTAGTTTGACCATTTTAGTTTTCTGGGATCACTTGCATAAATGCAAATCTGAGCTTACGGATCGCGAACTGTAGCCAATACTTACTTACTCCGCTGGCTCAGTGACCCCAAAATGGATGTTGGCCTCCGAAACGAGAGATCGGTATACTACAAACTCACATATTAAAATGGCTCCTTCCCTATCTTTTTTCAAATCAAAACTGTAAAATTGTCCCCTGTAGTCATATGTATTGTATTATAGCTGGTTGACTGGAAGAGATCCCTTCATGGGATAATTCCGCCATTATATATTTACCTTTTTATTTATGTTATGTATTCTTAGTACCATAAAGATACTACAAACATGATGCCAATACTACAAACATGATATTTCATCGCAGGTGGTATCCCGGATAGTTTGAACGTGCACCGCTACCCTGGTCTGTCCGGCTGCATCGAGCAGGTTGAGTTCATGAACAGCGCCCGCGGCCTGCGGCTGGGCGAGGTCGCCGTGGCTGCCAGGAACACCCAGATTTGCAAAGAGTGAGTTGTTTCATTGAATCTTTAGAAGATGAATTGGTTAATAAAACTGTCATATTTGTTAACAATCGCATTGGACTGTGGAAATTGGGGCCGACAGGAAATTTTCTTGCAGCAAATACAAAACAGTTCAAAAACAAAAGGTCCTTGTCAGGGCCAACCAAAAGGTCCTTTTCAGGACCAACCACAGGGTCTCTCTCGGGACAGGGTCTCTCTCGGGACTCTCTAACAAGCCTTTCCAATGGCGGTATTCTGAACATCCATGAAACCGACCATGAGGTTGTAGAATGGATTGACAAACTCCCTTTCCGTATTTGACTTTGCTTTGATAATAATAATACAGGATCATCAAGATTTGCAAAGAGTAGGCCGCTTTTATTGAATTTCATAGGAAGCAGAGGCTACAGACCTAGGCTACAATTAGTCAGGAGATTCAATCTAATGTAGCTGATGAACAACGAAAGAGCAAATGTTCTTTAACAAACATGGCCATCATATTTTATTTACCAATACCTAATTTAAGTAGACTTACAGCCAGTTGCCTAAAAGCATTACTACGTTAACTGATGATTTTTTAAATAGTGTTGTCATTTCCCATTCCCATGGACAATGAAGAGTTCATCATGTGAAATGCTTTTCAGTAAACTAATTATCCAAAAGCGTACCTAAATAGCCTTTCATACTACACTAATTACCTACCTACTCAATCATCTACTAGTAACAAATGTTTCTGATCTGACGGACGAATATTCAAAACCAGAAAAAGGAACATATCTAACTTATATCTTGAATCTTCGAAAGTAAATGAATAAAATGTTCAAAATAAACTTGCAAAACATCTCAGGATTTAGTAACTAAACATCAAGAACCTGTACTAACATTGTCTCCAACTAACTTTCACGCTGCTCGGACATCAGCTCCATGTTCCCGGACGTGTATCCCTACTTCGAAGAAGTGGAGGTGTTCGAATCCCCCCAATACAACTCCTTCGCCCGTCCCCGCGCCTCTCTAACCGTTGTAGCTTGCCTCGCCCTCGTCCCATCCTTCTTTGACCTCGTAATCAATGCCAGTATTTTGTCCCTATTCCATATTATCAATTAAATGGATATTCGGTACGTATTTATTTCTCTTGCTGCGGGCGTGGAGCTGGGGCAACCCACGGTGGGCACCTGAAAAGGCCCACGTATTGCCTGACCCTTCCTGCTAACACCCCATCTCCACGCCTGGTATGTCGGGATTCGTCATACAAATATAGTTAACCATTACATTAGGACAATGGACCTTGGGGGCTAGATGAATCTGTGTGAATTGTCCATTTAATAAATAAAGGAAATGAAAATAATAATAGTAGGTCTACGGGATATCGTAAGTCACAAATGGCAGCATCATTTGTGTGACCACACTGACCACTGATTTCTTTGTGTTTTCCTCATGATAATGAATGACTGCTAAACCATTTTCTTTTTATTTTATTTTCAGCCGTTCGTCGTTGGATGAGAAGTACAATTCAATATACTCGTAGTATAAGTCAATTATACGTACATTCTATACTAGGTGTCAATAACTGGTCTTTTGGAAGTTCCACACTGTGAGTCAATTTGTTAAATTTTAATTATTATGTTTTTATATAAAAATCATCGAAAATTGGTAATGTTGTAATAGTTGCACCGAAACATTGTTGTAATATCCTTTTAAATTTTATTGGACTATAACGTTGTACTTTTAGTATTTAAGGATAATATCATCGGGACAATACAGCTAGTTAGTATAATAAAATGGAAAAGGCTTTGATAAGATGTAATTGTATGTATACAGCGGCGGTTATGTCGTCTTTGTTTAACTTAAGAGTCCAAGTTTGGAGAGAGTGAGACAGCTGTTGTCTTCGGGTCGGCCTTGTGTAAGCCTTAGCAAAATATCGCTCGCAAGAGTCTGTTGGTGCCATAAATTCGATTAAGTAGTTAGGTAACTATTTTCTAATTATCCTCGTTTCAAATCTATTTTGCATTAGTTCGAAAAAAATCATAATTTTTTGCACCAATTTGTAAAATGTGCCAAACTTTGCTGACATCTTTTTTTCACTGCCATTTATTTTTTGTAATTTTTAGGCTATAAACTATCGCTTTATGTATCAACGAAATAATTGTACTTAGTCTTATTTGCCCAGTTCAATAAATGCATTTAATTTATTTAAATAATATATAATTGGTTATATATTTTAGTGGAACGAAATACTATAATAATATGCATTAAATGTATATGTTATCTCTAGCTTGGCTAAGAATTATATTAATGTAATAAATGGTGTCTGAATTGAAAGTACTGATATAATGTATGTTAAATTTTTCCGTGACTATATACGAAACTATGATAGAACCTATCCATGTATGTAATTTTAAGTGATCAAATAAAACTAACACTAAGAAAAATCATGACTATGACGTGTAAAGTTTTATTTTTGTATCTATCCTCATTTGATATCCCTTGGCTCGCGGCTTCGCTCCCGTGCAAATTTCAGACAAAAAGACTTTTTCAATTTCGCCAAGTCGTTCCAGAGATTGGCGCATTCAAACAAAAAATTCCGGCCAAGTGCGAGTTGAACTCACGTGGCGAGGGTTCCGTACAATGCCAATTCTCATAGGTTTTTAGTTTCGGAGATCAGGAGGGAATGGTCAATTTTCGTCTTCTTTCATGAATAAAATCAAAACGAGCCCTTTCATATGATATATAACAGTAGGTAAGGATTGCTAAACTTTTTTTTTAATTCCTAATTTGTCCCCCATAAATAATATTTATTTACTTTAATTATCTGTTTTTGGGTCACAGGATTACGCCATCCTACCAAATTTCATCTGATTTGGTTCAGTAGATTCGAAGTAATTTATTCCAGGTACTAAGTCCCACATAATATAAATATGTGTATGTATTTCGTATATTATATTAAATTAAATTATAATATATTTTTATTATTATTATTACAAGTTATGTTCAATTTTAAAGATAAAATTGAAAAAAATATTAGAATTAAATAATTATGTCAATAAATAAAAAAGAATAAAATGTCAACAATTGTGCAATGAAGTTTTTGTCGTACATATAGTGATTTGTAAATATACATTTAATTATATAAATAATAAATAGTAAATTGGCTGTGATAGATGGACGGACGGACATACAGTGATCCTATAAGGGTACCGTTTATAAATTTGTGTACGGAACCCTAAAAACGGTACATATTTAATTTATGTAGATTATTTTGATGTCGTCACGGCTCTTCAGAGCCTGTAAACCAATTTGTTTTTCTGTTAAAAGGGATGACATTATTCTAATGCGTTGAATTTAAATAATATGTCGCAGAAACCTTCATTTCATTTTCATAGTATCTAGTAAGCTAAATGTATTATCATGCACAATGACTTTATGAGCTGATCTTAATAAATTAATTTTACTGGACCCGGTTGTATAACCTAGTCTCTGAGCCAGACGAATTTTGTCAATCATTTCCTTACAAGCGATAAAATGCTTTAGAGAGTTGTATCACTAAAGATCGTAGACAATATACAATATCGTGATATTATGAGGATACCTTTATCGCTTACGAGGTACCTACTTAGGGCTCATAGTCGCGAGATCAAAGGCCATGTTAACCATTATTAACGACATCTCATAAAAATTACAAATAAAATCGCAGAATACTCCAAAAAAAAAAAAATAACGCAGGAAACAGACGATAGCATAAAATTTAATTTTCTTCAAGATTTTATTTTAGTTGGATAACAATTCTGCCGTCAATAGGATTGTTGCAGTAAGTATGCTCTAGTAAGACGATTTCGATAAATACGCGGTTAAAGTTTTGTTACGAAAATCTTCAATAACTCCTATGTTTGTTATCACATCAAGATGGTTTATACCTTAAATGAAAGAGAACCTCATCACCTATCTATTACTTAACTTGGAAACCATTACTAGGTAATTTTAAGAAAAATAAAGACATTATTTTTGGTATACTAAGTATCTCCTAGAAGCCTCTGACAAGGAAAACTCAGCATATACACCGGAAGTATGTTCTTTACTTTATATAAGCTAAGTTACCATACAAGTTTATGTTTACCTAAAAGTATTTAAAGTTTATATTTTATCAGGCCAATAATAAAACAACTAATTATTGGTTTTAATTATTAAAATAAAATAATCATGTTTAGGATATTCTGTTATTAACTGTTGATTTATTATTAATTGACGACTAAGAATGTCAATTTCAACATTTAGTTTATATCAAACTTCTTTCTTACATACCTACAAGTATGATAAGTCTCAATTTTACACAAAATATGTTTCTTAATCTATCTATACATATAATAAAACAGTAAAAATATTTTGTCTGTACATTTAGTATTTTTGACTGAAATGGATAGAGGGACACTTAAAAAGAATAATAGAAAGCAAAAATTTTTTTTTTAATTTCTTGTCTGTCTGTCTGTCTGTATGTATGTACGCGTTTCACGCAAAAACTACTGGACTGATTTAAATGAAACTTTTTTGTTGTATAGCTATTAAGCTTGGGCAACATATAGGTTATAATTGATTTTGAAAACTGGAACACCTGATGAAGAACCTTAACAGAACAGCTAAACTATAAGAAATATGGAAATGGTACATTTGCAAAAGTTTATCAATCTGATGAGCATTTTCTGTCTACGTATAAAAATTGAAGATCAGGATCATCTGATGAAGAACTCCAAGAGACCAGCTACATTATTACATATATGGAAATGGCTCCTTAGCAATGTCGTTCAACCTGATGAGCATTTTCTACTTACGAATAAATATTGAAGATCTGGAACATCTGTTCCCGTTCATCAACATATATTCCCGCGGGACAAGGAATAACCAAATGGCTGAAATATTGAGTACTAGAGTTTAGGTTACTACCACAGGTTATTACAGTTTGGAACACAAAAAGATTTTTCATCTTAGCGAAACTCACGCGGGCAACAGCAAGTATAACATAATTGAATCAGGGGGCACGGCAGTGCCCCCGCCAAGTCGAGCGCGAAGCAAACACTGCCGTACCATCCTTTACAGGAACCATTTCGCCGCATTTTCAGGCCCCTATTTGAGAACCTCTGGATAAGACCAGAACGAAGAAATTTTCGTCATCCAGTAAGCTATAATCACATACTTAAAATCCAAAATTTCAAGTCTGTAGGTCATTTAGTTCCGAAATTAAGCGAAAGCAAAGTTTCGCATTTTCGACACTCACTCACTCACTCATGATCATCAAAATAGAACTAGTACTTCCCATAAACTCAGAGAGCTGAAATTTGGTACAGAGTTAGGTTTTAATGGTCACATAAAGGGAAAACTATAAAAACTAGGATAATCGAAGATCTGGAGTACCTGATGACCCTAATTAGAAAACACAAGAGCCCAATCAAACTATTAGAAATCGACATACCGCCTTTACAAAAAATATTCAACTTGGTGGGCCGCTTCATTTGATGTCAAAAATCGAAGGTCTGAAGTATCTCATGAAGAACCCTCAGCTGGTCTCAGCTGTATTAGAGATTACCATATCTCTATGGCAACGCCCCCTTCTATAGCTACATAAAAAAATCGACTGTCATTGCAAAAGTCCAGCGTAGAGGGACACATCTTCTTATTTAATCTAGCCTATAGTGTCCCACTTTTGAGCGAATGTCTCCCCTTCTGCTTAATCATAATAAAAGAGTAATTACATTTTTATTAGGTTTATTACTACCATAATAATTACATTTTTATTTTTAGTGCTTCTTCATCTAAGTATTAGTTTTAGTGCTTCTCTATCGGATTCTGTCCTGGGCAATGCACTTTGCTTCCGATCAGGAGAGAACGACTGCCTTTCCGCTGCAACGGTACGCCGCCGCCAGGTTTGCTTGGGTCGACCAACTTTTCTCTTGTCCTGTGGTATCCACTCGAGAGCTTGCCTAGTATATGGGTCTCTTCGAAGCGTGTGGCCGATCTATAGCGTTGCACATTTCCCACAGAGCTCACGCTTGGAGATGATCTCTGGCCAGAAAATGCCAAGTATTTGCCATACTCGTTACCTCTATAGAATACGTTATAACCGTACATATTCATCGGGATATTGTACCAAGTTATATTTTGATTGTACTTAAAAGACAAATTTTTCGTTGTTGTCTGTTTTCATTCTGCTTTTAAGAGTTGCCCGCTTCTTCAAAAATTACCCTAAGTTCAGTATGAAAAATTGAAAATATTATGCCTACTAATGCTTGATGACGAAAATAAGGTTATCAACTTGCATGAGGCCCCAATTATGTCGAAAATTGGTAATGATTATGGTGGTTTAAATAAATGTGTACAGGAAGTACATACTGTACTATACAGTAAAGCTAATTTACTGCTCGCATGATAAGTATACCTAACCGATAAAGATACTTACTACTAACATATAAATGTTATAGATATCAAACTGTACTTATGCTAAGAAACTCTGAATAACAACTTTTGCCGTAAGTGAATTCAATAAAATCATGCTTTGTGATGTAAAAAAAACTCATTTACTGCAAAATTTTAATTGTTAACTTTGGATCTAACAATGATGTACAAACAAATGGGTAAGTAACGATTGTAGATCTCGTTATCGTGATAATGGCTGTATATCTAACTCAGTTTTGGCAAAAAATCGACTTACTGTAACTATGCCATTGACGGCAGAATTATACATATACTAATAAATAAAATAAATAAATAAAAATCTTTAATTTTCAGATAACTAGATCCATAAATTATGTTAGTAAGTCTTATGCTATGTTAGTCTAGACCGAGTTAAATAGTAAAATTAAAACTAAGTAATTGAGTGGGTTTCAAATATTACCCTCCTCACCATGCACCTCCACAGCGGCGACGTGTACCTGTCCGCCAGAGTGCACAGAATGCTGTTGTGACTGCCCCGTACTCTGCGGATAAGCGAAGTTGTTTTTTTTTTTTTTGCGGATAAGGGCCGCTAACCCTTCAATGTTGTACTCGGCAAACATCGCCGACGCCCTGCAGAAACGGGGCAGCCCCACCATCATTCTGAACACATTATTATATAGAACGCGCAGGGCATCCAGGGGGTTTTTAGTATAGTTGACCCACAGATTCCCGGTGTACATGTTCTGGCAGTATGCTTTAAAGAGCGTGACCTTGACTTGTTTGGTACACCGCGCGAATCTGCGAGCCAACATGTTACCTCTAACCGCCAGTGCCCTACGCTCTCTATCAATGTCCAAGTTGTCTTTAAGGTCATCTACAATTATGTGCCCCATAATAAAACAGTAAAAATATTTTGTCTATAAATTTAGTATTTTTGAGTGAAATGGATAGAGGGACATTTAAAAAGAATAATAAAAAGCAAAAAAAATATTTTGGAATTTCTTGTCTATCTGTCTGTCCGTCTGTCTGTCTGTATTACTGCTGAACTGATTTGAATGATTTTTTTTTTGTTGTATAGCTATTAAACCTGAGCAACATATAGGCTATAATTAAATTTGAAAACTGGAACACCTGATGAAGAACCTTAACAGAACAGCTTAACTATAAGAAATATGGAAATTTCTGTTGATGTATAAAAATCGAAGATCAGGATCATCTGATGAAGAATTCCAAGAGACCAGTTACTATTACATATATGGAAATGGCGCCTCAGCTAAAGTCGTTCAACCCGATGAGTATTTTCTGCTGACGTATAAAAATTGAAGACTATGCAACATCTGATGAAGAACTCCAAGAGACCAGCTTCTCTATAAAATAAGTAGAAATGGGGCCTTAGTAAAAGTCGTTCAACCTGATGAGCATTTTCTACTGACGTATAAATAGACACGACACGGGATAGGATAAAGAGTGACTCGGGGTGGGAGTGGTGGTACACGGGAAATTGTAGATAACAAGCAGACGAAGATCATTTATTGAATGAAATATCACTTTTGATTCATTTAAACACCGCGAGTTTGTATCTAATATATTCCCGCGGGACACGGGATAACCAAATGGCCGAAATTTTTAGTAGGAACTGGAGTTTAGGTAACTAAAGTTTGGAAAACAAAAAGATTTTTCATCTAAGCGAAACCCACGCGGATGTAGCCGCGGGCAACAACAGCTTCTTCTTCTAAAGGTGCCTCTCCAACTAGTGAAGGTTAGAGATTAACATGCTCAAGTCCTTCTTGTCCTTAGCTCTGCGGAACAGCTCAGCAGCATTCGCTATCCCGGTCCACTCTCGGATGTTTCGCAACCAAGACTTTTTCCGTCTTCCGACCTTAGACGATACAACAACAGCTAGTATACTCTAATTTTACTATAAATAAAAAAGAACAGTTGACCATATTTAGGTAGGTAGGTATATGTCTTCGCAAAATAGCTTGTCTGTAGCTTACAAACATTTCGTACATTATGATCATTGATCAGTTCTTAATTCAGGGTAAATTAAACCAAATAGGTACTATTTAAACTTGACGGACTACAAAAGGGTCCAAGACTCGACGTGCTATCGTGATCACGGACCCCGCTGCAAGACAATATATAAACCTGATTAAACTTCGTTTTACTTACGTGTTACTACACGAGGCTTTGTGATTTACGATGCATTTTCTGTTACCGTCCAAAAAAAAAGTCATGATAATCTTTCACTTATGGAAGTAATAAGTACTTTAAAGTACTCATGGAAGTAATAAGTACCTACTTTAAAGTACTTATTACTTCCATGCTTTCACTAGCTCGGGGCCTGATACATACAGATTCAGAAAATATTGAAATGTTAAATCCTAAAAAAAACAGGGGAAATGTTGTGGCTTAGAATAGGTACTGAAAGGATCGGGAGAACGTACATTAAATGGAGTGTTTAGGTTCATTCAGTCTTGGTGAGCTGCTGACCCGACAGAATCGCATTGACGAATGGAACTTTTTGCCCCCCGGGCTCAAAATGCTTAGAATCACTCAAGGAACATATGACGTGAAGCTCATAGCGTAATGAAAAATTTGAAGGTTATGTATTAATAATTTTTTCTAACAACACACAAAATGATATATCTTTGAAACGGTTAACTTTTGGATAAGGCAAGAGGGGGTTCAAATAGTTTGTTTTGACCAATACTAATACCTCTCAATGGATGTAGGTCGACTTACCAGTAACCCTGTATAACTGCCCGTACTACTACTGCTATATAGGCATATATAAAAGGAGGTTCCAACCTTAGACATAGAAAAAAAAATCTATAGGTAGATATAGACTTACAAACTTGATTGTCAAATGAAGCTCAAAAACTGTTTTGCTCCAAATTCTATTTCTTTTAGAGATTGTTTACAAATTATGGGGAACTAAAACACATTGAAAAGGTCAAACTTGACAAATATTAGCCTCAAAGAAGATATTATCCGTCCTTCACCAACAAGTAAAAACCATATCTGACATCCTGCTTCCTTAGCAGTGTCTCTTAAAATAAATACGGGTTATGAGGCTAATTTATCCATTTCCTTGTTAAAAATTTTAGTTTTCTTTACAAAATAGTTTTAATCAAACATTTGTAATAATAAAAACATTTAAAAAAAACTAGGTAGGATTTAAAAAAAAAAGAAATACAAGACAAAATCTACGTAAAGTGGCTGTTTTCTAAAAACACACAAAAAGATAAATATCTTTGAAACGGTTAACTTTTGGATGGGGCAATAGGGGGTGCAAATAGTTTGTTTTGACCAATACTAACACGGGATCCTTTCATTTCTCATAAGGTTAATAATCATAATATGGTTTGTCATAAAGCCTTTCTCATAATTTTTTATCATAATATTTTATTAAAATAATATCTATTGTAATAATATTTGTGAAGTCATAATCATAGATTGTCTTACAGATTTTTTTTATAAATGGTTTATCATAATGGATTTGTCATAATTGTTATGGTCATAAACAGTTTATTTTTTATTTTGTTCATGTTTTATTTTGTTGATGACATTTGAAGATTATACCTATTTCACATTAAGTTGACACAAACACTAGTATAGGTTAGGGTGCGGCGGGGGTGGCCCTTGGGCCACCCTTAAGCCGAGAACATATACAACAAAAAAACAAAAACTTAACAAATCTTACCTTTTGTTCTGAGTGCATCCGTACATTATGAGTTCTCTTTTCTCTGTACATCATGAGTATTACTATTATGATTAAATTATATTATGATTATTTTTTTTTATGATAATTTATATTTATTACAAAACAATTATGTTAAAAAAATTATTTAAAAAAAATATTATTTTAATATTAATTTATATTAATTATGATTATGTGAAAAACATTATTTCGAACTATATTATTACAAATATTTTTATGACAATCATTAGAGACCCTACTAAAACCTATCACCATATGTAGGTCGACTTACCAATAACCCTGTATAACTGCCCGTACTACTACTGCTATATAGGCATATACAGGGTGTTTTTTAAATCATTGGCATCCTTTCTACTGGTGAAAGTACTCATGAATATGAGCAACTTTTTGTATGGGACCGACTCAATCCGATCGAAAAAAAAATCAGCTGTTCCATACATTTCGGGTGAGTAGGTATTGGAAAATAGTATGGAACAGCTGATTTTTTTTCCACCGGATTGAGTCGGTCCCATACAAAAAGTTTCGCATACGAATAATTGCAATTCCTTGTAGTTCGATTAATAGAACCAACCGGAAAATAAAGTTTATGTAGTCCGATTGGTAGGACAAAGGCAGAAGGTCCACGTGGCTAGAGCCAAGTAATCTACTTTTCATTTCAAATACATTATGGAAAGTAAAAGATGACACTTACTTGGTAAGATTTGTCACTATAAAAAAGTACCTATAGGTATAGGTATTCATATATGTATACAATTAACTTAAGTAAGTTAATTGTATTTATATATGAAATTTAAGCCTGTGGTGTGGCCCTAGAATAGCACCAACCCATCTTTTCCCGTGGGTGTCGTAAGAGGCGACTAAGGGATCTTAAACACCGGAGGATGGGCAGCAGCATCTTTCCGCGTACTATGACATCACACTGCGATCGCCAACCCGCCTGCCAAGCGTGGCGATTACGGCAAAACACCCCTATGGTTGATACACCCACAACACGGCCCCTAGTCCCCGGCGGCCCCGCTATCCCGGACTCTGGTAGCGGTCACGGTAACGGCGGGGCAAGGGGTGCTAAGAATCCCCGGCAGATGCCAGGCTACCAACCTCGACGACCCTTGGCCCTGGCAACTTATAACACGTGCACACTGCGGACCGACGAGAAGCTCGCTGAACTGGAGGAAGAATTGAGCAGGTTACGATGGGATATTGTAGGATTATGTGAAGTCCGAAGAGAGGGGGAGGACACCATGATCCTCAAATCTGGAAACCTGCTCTATTTCCGGGAGGGCTACCAACTGTCCCAGGGTGGTGTCGGGTTTATCGTCCACAGGTCCCTCGTCAACAACGTGGTCCAGGTCGAGAGTGTTTCGGCGAGGGTAGCGTACCTTGTACTCAGAATTACCAAACGGTATTCGTTGAAGGTAATACAAGTATACGCACCGCCCTCATATCGCTCCGACGACGAGGTAGAGACTATGAATAAGGATATTTCTAGAGCTATACATAGCTCCCAGGCCCACTATACCGTTGTGATGGGGGACTTTAACGCGAAACTGGGCAAACGAAGCGATGATGAGCTGAGAGTGGGGAATTTTGGATATGGAACGAGGAATGCACGTGGTCATCTGCTGGCCGGCTTTATGGAGAAGGAGGGCCTCTTTATGATGAACTCCTTCTTCAAAAAGCCAAAACAGCGAAAGTGGACATGGTTGCATCCTAATGGCGTTACAAAAAATGAGATTGACTTCATCTTGTCGACGAAGAGGCACATATTCAATGATGTCTCTGTGATCAATGCCGTAAAAACAGGAAGCGATCACCGATTGGTAAGAGGCACATTGAATCTTATAATAAAACTCGAAAGGTGTCGACTGATGAAGTCTACGCTCCGACCAGCGCCTATCCAGCTCCAAAACCCCGAGAGCTTTCAGCTCGAGTTGCAGAATCGCTTCGAATGCCTGGGAGACTGCGAAAATCTGGACGATTATAATGATAGGTTTGTGCAAATTGTCCAAACAGCTGGGTCTACGGCCTTCAAAACCCGCCGTTCAAAAGGAACCAAAAAGATCTCGGACCTCACCAACAAACTAATGGAAGAAAGATGAAACTTGGTTCTGCAGTCCTCTGACGATGCTGCTCAGTATCGACGTCTAAACAGACAGATCTCCAAGTCCCTAACTCGCGATTTGCGCCAATTCAATACTGACCGTATTGAAGAGGCGATTAAGCGAAATAAGGGCTCAAAAGTGTTTGCAAGGGATCTGTCTGTTGGTCAAAGCCAACTGACCAAGCTGAAGACTGAGGATGGCAGAATCATTTCGTCGAAGCCAGAGCTGTTGGAAGAGGTTGAGAAGTTCTACGGACAATTATACACCAGCGTACGCGCACCTGTCAGTAATCTGGCCAAAGATTCAAGAGCCAGATTGACCCGACACTACACCGAAGATATCCCGGACGTCAGCCTATACGAGATTAGAATGGCTCTCAAACAGTTAAAAAACAATAAGGCACCGGGTGATGATGGAATCAGGGCTGAGCTTCTGAAAGCAGGTGGAACACCGGTATTAAAAGCTCTTCAGAAGCTATTCGATTCCGTCATACTCGAGGGACAAACGCCTACGGCATGGCACAGAAGTGTGGTGGTACTTTTCTTCAAAAAAGGCGATAAACCTTATTGAAGAATTATAGGCCTATCTCACTTCTGAGCCATGTCTACAAACTGTTTTCGAGAGTCATTACGAATCGTCTCGCTCGCAGGTTTGACGACTTCCAGCCTCCCGAACAAGCCGGTTTCCGAAAAGGCTTTAGTACCGTAGACCACTTACATATGCTGCGGCAGATTATACAGAAGACTGAGGAGTATAATCAGCCATTATGCTTGGCGTTTGTGGACTACGAGAAAGCCTTCGATTCGATCGAGACCTGGGCTGTGCTACAGTCTCTCCAACGGTGCCAAATTGACTATCGATATATCGAAGCGCTGAAGTGTTTGTACGAAAACGCCACCATGTCGGTCCGTCTCCAGGATCAAGGCTCCAAACCTATCCAGTTGCAGCGAGGGGTGAGACAGGGAGACGTGATATCTCCGAAACTGTTCACCGCCGCCCTGGAAGATGTTTTCAAGCTTCTGGACTGGAGCGGACTCGGTATCAATATCAACGGCGAGTACATCACTCACCTTCGATTCGCTGACGACATCGTAGTCATGGCTGAGACCTTGGAAGACCTAGGCACAATACTCGATGGCCTCTGTAGAGCCTCTCAACAAGTGGGTCTAAAAATGAACATGGACAAGACGAAAATTATGTTTAATATCCGTGTCGCACCCACTCCTCTGAAGGTTGGAGACTCTACACTCGAAGTTGTTGACAATTATGTATACCTGGGACAAACAGTTCAGTTAGGTAAGTCCGAGAAAGAGGTCAACCGTCGAATCCAACTCGGCTGGGCAGCGTTCGGGAAGCTTCGCGATATCTTCTCGTCCAACATACCGCAGTGTCTCAAGACTAAGGTCTTTGACCAGTGTGTGTTGCCAGTAATGACATACGGAACTGAGACGTGGTCGCTTACTATGGGCCTCATAAGAAGGCTCAAGGTCATCCAAAGGGCGATGGAGCGCGCTATGCTCGGAGTTTCCCTGCGTGATCGAATCAGAAATGAGGAGATTCGTAGGAGAACTAAAGTAACCGACATAGCCCGCAAAATCGCGAAACTTAAGTGGCAGTGGGCGGGGCACATAGCTCGTAGAACAGATAGCCGTTGGGGCAGAAAAGTTCTCGAGTGGCGACCACGAACCGGAAAACGTAGTGTTGGCAGGCCTGCCACTCGGTGGACCGACGACCTGGTGAAGGTCGCGGGATGCGCATGGATGCGGGCAGCGCAGGACCGGTCGTTGTGGAAATCCTTGGGGGAGGCCTTTGTCCAGTAGTGGACGTCTTTGGGCTGAGAGAAGAAGAAGAAGATATATGAAATCAATCTATTATAGATTTTTTTAACGTGTGGAAAGACCTTCGTCTCGTCCATCCAGCCACGGGAAGCCGGACGGGTATGTGGGACTTGAACCCACTAAAACCACACGGTGTCAATGTCAACCCCTACCGCATATATGCCAGGACCGTGTGCTATACAATTTTTCTCCTTTTTTTTTAACGTGTGGAAAGACCTTCGTCTCGTCCATCCAGCCACGGGAAGCCGGATAGATATGTGGGACTTGAACCCACTAAAACCACACGGAGTCAACCCCTACCGCATATATGCCAGGACCGTGTGCTATACAATTTTTCTCCTTTTTTTTTAACGTGTGGAAAGACCTTCGTCTCGTCCATCCAGCCACGGGAAGCCGGACGAGTACGTGGGACTTGAACCCACTAAAACCACACGGAGTCAACCCCTACCGCATATATGCCAGGACCGTGTGCTACTCTCGCTCCGGCGCCCTGGCGCAGCGGCCGCTACCACGGCGGCCAAGCACGGCTCGCTCCCGAAGCACCTCTCCAGCGAGAGGGTCGGAGCGGCCAGCGGGATAAGCTCCAAAATTCCCGCTAGGGTAAAGGCACACTTGATACGGGTGCGCCTTTCCACCCGAGGGCCGTTAAGCCGAGCGACGGATTCCCGTTTCCGCCACCCAACCAGCCCTCAACTTTTTGGGACCTGAATAAAAATTTTCTCCTTAACCCAACCCGCACAACATATATTTCGTCTACAACAATTTCTCAATTAGTTGCCTGGAAGAAATTGCTTTCAGCGATAAGGCCGCCTTGTGCGCGTCTTCTTTTCTTTTTTTTTAGTTATAAGTTACTTTGTGTATCTGGAAATGTGATCTTGTGTGCTAATAAAGTATTCTTGTCTTGTCTTGTCTATACTGCTATAATACAAGTATAGGTAAGTATACCTACTACTAGATTTTTGCCGCGGCTTTATCCGCGTGAATTTCCCACGGGAGTAGTGCTTTTCTCACGGGATGAAAGGTACCATATGTCCTTCTCAGTACTTCTTACTATGTGTATGCAAATTTCAGGAAGATTGGTTCAGTAGATAAAACGTGAAGAGGTAATAAACAAACAAACTCACTTTCGCATATAATATTAGTTAGGATTATTTTACTACCTTCGAGTACAATATTGCTCATGCAATCCATAGATAAATATGAATGGGTATATTTAATCAATGCTCTGTATTTGAACACGGAATCGCAGAAAAAAAGAAGTAAAAAATTGAAAATCTAAAATATTTATTGGCAATAAAACCGAGATTTCGGATTTCGTTCAGCTTACAAAGTATGCCGATAAATTTATGGCTTTTAAGAAATTTATACCATATAAATTTATTTTATTCGCTTAAGTTTTTAAGACATTCACAACACCCCTGCGTTTTCTTATATTTTTCTAAATTATGTATAATAGCAAATACTATATAAACTCTATAATAGTAACCGACTATCAAACCTATCTTTAGTTCTATTTTTAAAATTCATTTCCGCTTTAGAGAGTGAATGTATAAGTATGAAAAACTTTCGCGACCACCACGGGTGAAATGAATCATATTCAACCCGCTACTTGGACAAACAATAGTTTTAGAATATGAGAAATAAAAATGTATTTTTATTTTATGGAAAGTATGGGAATAGAAAATAATTAATAATTCAAAGTACATAATACCAGTGGTAGTCAACGGCGGATCCAGGATATTTTTCTGGGGGGGGGCACAGGGACCGTGGCGGACTATGCATGTTGAGGGGGGGGGGGGGGGGTGCCCGCCTTGAAATGAATCCTAAAGACTTGCTCTCACTGCGCCACTGCAGGACCAGAAATAAAAAAATTCTGTTATTTCTTTATTTGATATGCACTGTTATGGAATTTTCTCTCGACAGTAGGTACACAAAAAACAGTCTGGGTGGGGGCACGGTGCCCCCCCCCCCCCCAGACTGTTTTTTTGTACCCTAGATCCGCTACTGGTGGTAGTCGATCATGGTATTGAATCGGAATAAATCCCCGGTTGTGGGTTACGTTAAGAACTTGAAAACAAATATAATGTTAGTATTGTATTTAGGTATCTATTCATTGGTATCGAAATAGATAACACGTATTTTAAGTGTAAATGCGTCAATGGTAGGTAAGAGTTATTGTAAATTTCATGTAAATAGATCGTCGATGCGTTATAGAGAGATAGAAAGTAGCAAGTGGAATTTAAAAATAAGACTTGTTTTGTGGAAAGAAATAAAATAGTTACCAGTCATCGTGGCGCTTTTGATTTTGGCTCCCCGTCCTTCTATTCATTTATATTATCAGATTTGGATTTTTCTATGGACTTAGCGAGACTTAATTTATTTTGGAAGTCATCTGTTTACCCGTCGCTTCACTCACAGGATAAATGATTACAATAGCGTCATATACTTGAGAGGAGAAGTAAGAATATAACGGTTGCTGAATTCTGACATTTCATATAAAAATTCAACGTATATACCTACGTTGAATTTTTATATCAAATGTCGTTCACATAGATAATTATTTAAATATAAGACACATTATGTTGTAATGTGACGTTTTTGTAGAAAATTCAGCAGTGGACTTTGTTGCGCCGCCGCCTCTTCTCCACTTGCGCGTTAGAGGTGGTAGAGTAACCTTAGCTTTAAGTAATTTTCTGACGTTAACTAACTAAAAAATAAATATACGACGATTTAAAAGTGCTATTTTTAAGCCCATTTAAATCAAAATAATTTTCATTTAATTTCAATTGATGCTTTTCGTGAAATCCACACTAATATTGAAAATGTGGAAGTGTGTTTGCCAACGAACTAATATACCATAGAACTCTAACAACGCCAAAAAAATGGTTCCACGAAATATGCACCTCTGTGGGCGGGGCGTAAAATACACACCTCATTTCGCCTCAGTTCGCCGTGGCGCTGCGAGTTCAACGGTTGTACTTGTACCTAACACATAAGTGTCAATTGTACGTATCATCGAGTAATTTCGCAAGTTTAATTAGAAAAAATATGCCATCGTGTGTCGTAAAGTGGTGTAGAAATCACACAGATATGAAGAACAGCGGAATTACCTTTCTTTCCTTTGCCGAGACTACGTAGTACTTATATATTAATTCTGTGCCGAGACTTCAAACGCGAAGCGGCTGAGCCGTTTGTTTGAGCGGTAGCCGGCTGCCGCGGTGTGTTGACCCCGCTCCGTGACCTTGACGCGCCCAATCGTGTACTAGCTTTTTCTATGAGAATGTGTGAGTGTCTTGTTGTATTTAAGTACATTTGTTTGCGTAAATGGAACCAAGATTAGAGCGTTCGTTGTATGAGAATTACACTTCCATATTTATTTATAATTCAATGGTGTTTGCTAATATATTTACATACTACTATAAATTTAACCCTATGAAGTAGAAATGTATAGGCTGGTAAACATCAATCATCGGTACGGCGATCGCATGACCTGGAACAGCTTGGCCCTGATGCCATCTAAGCTGCAGTTGTCCAGCCAATTAACGCACTTTTTCTCGATATTGTAGTAAATGGCATTCGGGATCACAGTCACGAATGGATCGGAGTCGTCGTCCTTCATCACTAGGAAGTCGTTAGCACCCTTCTTTTCCACATACGGCTTGTCCATCAAAGCCGATGTGTTTTGCGATAAAGCTGACGTCAGTTCTTTTTCCACCACTTGCGCGTGTTCTTGTATTGGCGTACCTTTGTCATTATCATTTTGGTTGTTATTTTCAGGCCCATCCCTTAAACCTTTCTTTTTAAAAAGAAAACCGTTCTTCTTTATCATTTCTAAAACGGATGTTCCTCTTCTCAGAGATTCGACGTTTATTCTCCTCGCAGACTGACTGGACAATCTAGATAACAGATCTGTTAGTCTCCTCACGTTTGATTCCTTCGATAGTGTTCTGTCATCTTGTAAAGGATTCAAGGAATATAATGTTCTCGTAAAAACTACTAAAACCGTCACAATTACAACCACCTGAAAATAATTACTTAATTAGTTTCGTATACATTTTTATTACTGTACAAAGAAAATAAAAATAGACACAATACATTTTTCGTCATTATGTCTCAAGCAAAAGTCGTGGCAATATTAATGCGTTAACAATAAAATCCAATTAAATTTTTATTTGAATGACAAGTCATGCGTGAAATTGTATGATTTTTACCGGAAGGATGAATAAAATTGTTCTGTATAATATTTTTTTCAAGAAACGTATTATGTACTTTTACGGTTAAAGTGTACATGGGAGATAGGTGATAAAAATAAATAAAAACAAAACCAAAAAGGGCTGTTTATTCCAGTGACAAAATAATCGATTTTCAATTACAATTAAATTTCATGAAAATTATACACCTTGTAGTAGTAGGTAACTGTAGTAACTTGAAATTTTGTATAGAGGTTTGTAATATAGCGTTAGTGAGCACCATGAAAGGAATTTTGGGAATGATATCTCTAAGTGGGTAGAATTGGGTTAAAAGTTTGTATAAAACTACGCCATTTTTGAAAGACTTCTTCTTTTTCGTATTCCTCTCCTATCGGAGGTTGGACAGCATCTGGCGATTTTTACTTCGGAGGCTGCTGCACGAAACAGCGAGGTGGTATTGCGGCCGAACCAGTCGCGCAGATTCCTAAACCAAGAGTGGCGTCTTTTCCCTGCGCTCCTTTTGCCTTCGCTCCTTTTGCCTTGGATTTTGCCCTAGCTAATGAGTTGCAAAATCATGTATTTGGTGTTTCGCATCACATGACCAAAGTATTCCAACTTTCTTCGCTTGATGGTGTTGAGAAGCTCAGCTTCTCAGCAAGTCAGAAGTAAGACTTATGAAACCTTAATAAAAAAATGTTATGTTGCCATTTCTACTTCAATAAAAATTAGCTTAAATGTTGTTCTAATGTTCCTCAAGGGTCCATCCTTGGACCCCTACTTTTTATTATTAATAGCGCTGATCTTGTAAATGTAATTAATCATTGCAAATATGCTGTTGATTGTTATGCTGATGATGTTCAGTTATACAGTATAGTTATACATATCTGGTACACCTGATTAAATATCTCTTTCAGCGCAAAACATGAACGAGGATTTAAAAAATAAAGCTGAATGGTCGAACAAAAATGGTCTGGTACTTAACCCTTCAAAATCAAAGTACATGGTTCTCGGACACAAGTCGCTAAAATTATCGACACAGATTTCACTATCCAAATACACGATAAGCCGACCGAGTTGATGAGGCAAGAAACCTTGGAAATAGTATTTGATAGCAGGCTCCGTTTTGAAAATCATGTCTTGGAAGTTGTGAGGGGTTGCTTTTTTCGTCTGAAAGTACTATCTATATAAGATTCGCAACCTTCTCACCGAACGGGTACGTACGTACGAGGTTGTGTGAGACATTGGTTTTGTCACGCCTTAATTATGGGGACGCTGTCTACGGACCGTGCCTTTTGGAAAGAACCCGGCGCATGCTGCAAAGGGTTCAGAAAGCATGTTGTAGGTTTATTTTTTAAATCCCACCCAGAAGTCACATAACTCCATATTTAAACAACGCGTCTATGCAGAAAATGGACTCGCGTAGACAGCTGCATCTGGCAACCTTCTATTTGGAGTAATAAAAAACAAAAAGCCTTTACATAAAACTGAATTTTTACTCACGGCGTAATGTAAGACCTTGTCGACCACAATTGCTTGTACATCAACACAAAACTGTTGCTTTCAGAGGTATCTTCCGATATCAGGCGACCAAGTATTAGAACAATACCTATTCCTCCACTATTCCAGATTCCAGTGTCTGCCAAAATTTTCTTTTAAAAATCAAATGTTCTCCCATTTGTTACAAATCAAAAAGATTCCAACCCAACACTTCGTTGCCGGTAATGGTCGAAGCCTCTGGATAAAGTACTAACCTGGTCCTAAAGTACCTAGTCCTAACCTTTTTAATAACTTTCCAACTAACTTTTTTGCTCATTACTTACTATTTTTGTGCCTAATGTTACATAACCCATAATTGATAACAGTTACCTAAACTTAGCACGATTTCCATTATTATGTCAAGGATAATAATGGAAATCGTGATACCTTTCTAAAGGATCCGCACTGCACCTACCTAACCTACTGTCATGTGGCTATAGCTGAAAATCAACGGGTGCTCATTGAGAGGTAGTCTACTTAGAGCACTAATCCGAACAGCACTAATGCGAACAGCACAAGGCCTTGTTCACGAACAGCACAATTTAATATTTTGACATGTGCTGTTCGTGGATTCTAATTTTTATTTTATTTTCGTCCACGAACAGCTCTCTCTCTCTCTCTCTCTCAGCCGAAAGACGTCCACTGCTGGACAAAGGCCTCCCCCAAGGATTTCCACAACGACCGGTCCTGCGCTGCCCGCATCCATGCGCAACCCGCGACCTTCACCAGGTCGTCGGTCCACCGAGTGGGAGGCCTGCCAACACTACGTTTTCCGGTTCGTGGTCGCCACTCGAGAACTTTTCTGCCCCAACGGCTATCTGTTCTGCGAGCTATGTGCCCCGCCCACTGCCACTTAAGTTTGGCGATTCTGCGGGCTATGTCGGTTACTTTAGTTCTCCTACGGATCTCCTCATTTCTGATTCGATCACGCAGGGAAACTCCGAGCATAGCGCGCTCCATCGCCCTTTGGGTGACCTTGAGCCTTCTTATGAGGCCCATAGTAAGCGACCACGTCTCTGTTCCGTATGTCATTACTGGCAACACACACTGGTCAAAGACCTTAGTCTTGAGACACTGCGGTATTTTGGACGAGAAGATATCGCGAAGCTTCCCGAACGCTGCCCAGCCGAGTTGGATTCGACGGTTGACCTCTTTCTCGAAGTTGGACTTACCTAACTGAACTGTTTGTCCCAGGTATACATAATTGTCAACAACTTCGAGTGTAGAGTCTCCAACCTTTAGAGGAGTGGGTGCGACACGGATATTAGACATGATTTTCGTCTTGTCCATGTTCATTTTTAGACCCACTTGTTGAGAGGCTCTACAGAGGCCATCGAGCATTGTGCCTAGGTCTTCCAAGGTCTCAGCCATGACTACGATATCGTCAGCGAATCGAAGGTGAGTGAGTTACTCGCCGTTGATATTGATGCCGAGTCCGCTCCAGTCCAGAAGCTTGAAAACATCTTCCAGGGCGGCGGTGAACAGTTACGGAGATATAACGTCTCCCTGTCTCACCCCTCGCTTCAACTGGATAGGTTTCGAGCCTTGATCCTGGAGACGGACCGACATGGTGGCGTTTTCGTACAAACACTTCAGCGCTTCGATATATCGATAGTCAATTTGGCACCGTTGGAGAGACTGTAGCACAGCCCAGGTCTCGATCGAATCGAAGGCTTTCTCGTAGTCCACAAACGCCAAGCATAAGGGCTGATTATACTCCTCAGTCTTCTGTATAATCTGCCGCAGCGTATGTATGTGGTCTACGGTACTAAAGCCTTTTCGGAAACCGGCTTGTTCGGGAGGCTGGAAGTCGTCAAACCTGCGAGCGAGACGATTCGTAATGACTCTCGAATACAGTTTGTAGACATGGCTCAGAAGTGAGATAGGCCTATAATTCTTCAATAAGGTTTTGTCACCTTTTTTGAAGAAAAGTACCACCACACTTCTGTGCCATGCCGTAGGCGTTCGTCCCTCGAGGATGACGGAATCAAATAGCTTCTGAAGAGCTTTTAATACCGGCGTTCCACCTGCTTTCAGAAGCTCAGCCGTGATTCCATCGTCACCCGGTGCCTTATTGTTTTTTAACTGTTTGAGAGCCATTCTAATCTCGTATAGGCTGACGTCTGGGATATCTTCGGTGTAGTGTCGGGTCAATCTGGCTCTTGGATCTTTGGCCAGA
This sequence comes from Ephestia elutella, assembly GCA_018467065.1. Taxonomy (NCBI): domain Eukaryota; kingdom Metazoa; phylum Arthropoda; class Insecta; order Lepidoptera; family Pyralidae; genus Ephestia; species Ephestia elutella. The sequence goes on from CM031564.1 coordinate 20,305,749, forward strand.
TTTATGACAGGTGCGCGTACGCTCGCGTATAATTGTCCGTAGAACTTCTCAACCTCTTCCAACAGCCTTCTGCCATCCTCAGTCTTCAGCTTGGTCAGTTGGCTTTGACCAACAGACAGATCCCTTGCAAAAACTTTTGAGCCCTTATTACGCTTAATCGCCTCTTCAATACGGTCGGTATTGAATTGGCGCAAATCGTGAGTTAGGGACTTGGAGATCTGTCTGTTTAGACGTCGATACTGAGCAGCATCATCAGAGGACTGCAGAACCAAGTTTCGTCTTTCTTCCATGAGTTTGTTGGTGAGATCCGAGATCTTTTTGGTTCCTTTTGAGCAGCGGGTTTTGAAGGTTTTAGACCCAGCTGTTTGGACAATTTGCACGAACCTGTCATTATAATCGTCCAGATTTTCGCAGTCTCCCAGGTATTCAAAGCGATTCTGCAACTCGAGCTGAAAGCTCTCGGGGTTTTGGAGCTGGATGGGCGCTGGTCGGAGCGTAGACTTCATCAGTCGACACCTTTCAAGTTTCGTTCTCAGATTCAATGTGCCTCTTACCATTCGGTGATCGCTTCCTGTTTTTACGGCATTGATCACAGATACATCATTGAATATGTGCCTCTTTGTCGATAAGATGAAGTCTATCTCATTTTTTATGACGCCATTAGGATGCAACCACGTCCACTTTCGCTGTTTTGGCTTTTTGAAGAAGGAGTTCATCATAAAGAGACCCTCCTTCTCCATAAAGCCGGCCAGCAGATGACCGCGTGCATTTCTCCTTCCATATCCAAAATTCCCCACTCTCAGCTCATTATCGCTTCGTTTGCCCAGTTTCGCGTTAAAGTCCCCCATCACAACGGTATAGTGGGTCTGGGAGCTATGTATGGCTTTAGAAATATCCTCATACATAGTCTCTACCTCGTCGTCGGAGCGATTTGAGGGCGGTGCGTACACTTGTATTACCTTCAACGAATATCGTTTGGTAATTCTGAGTACAAGGTACGCTACCCTCGCCGAAACACTCTCGACCTGGACCACGTTGTTGACGAGGGACCTGTGGACGATAAACCCGACACCACCCTGGGACAGTTGGTCGCCCTCCCGGAAATAGAGCAGGTTTCCGGATTTGAGGATCATGGTGTCCTCCCCTCTCTTCGGACTTCACATAATCCTACAATATCCCATCGTAACCTGCTCAATTCTTCCTCCAGTTCAGCGAGCTTCTCGTCGGTCCGCAGTGTACACGTGTTGTACGTTGCCAGGGCCAAGGGTCGTCGGGGTTGGTAGCCTGGTATCTGCCGGGGATTCTTAGCACCCCCTGCCCTGCCGTTACCGTGACCGCTACCAGAGTCCGGGATAGCGGGGCCGCCGGGGACTAGGGGCCGTGTTGTGGGTGTATCAACCATAGGGGGGTTTTGCCGTAATCGCCACGCTTGGCAGGCGGGTTGGCGATCGCAGTGTGATGTCATAGTACACGGAAAGATGCTGCTGCCCATCCTCCGGTGTTTTAGATCCCTTAGTCGCCTCTTACGACACCCACGGGAAGAGATGGGTTGGTGCTATTCTAGGGCCACACCACAGGCCACGAACAGCACATATATATATATATATAACTATTATACCTATATATATTGATTTGTTAATATTGTTGGAACCTAGTGCTGTCTGCTAATGTGTTCCTTATACAGAACGATATTAAATAAAAGATATCGATAACATCACTTGATCGTTTATTAATTACACATACCTACTTTCGTTGGTAGTACCAACGAATACCTACTTTCGTTGGTACTACCAACGAAAGTAGGTATGTGTAATTACCAACTTTGTACATACGAAATATGTCTAGGCGACATTTAGTAACAAAAATAATATCGCCTGTATAAGGAACACATTCAGCAGACAGCACTAGGTTCCAAGAGTATTTACAAATCAATATACATATAGGTAAGTATAATAGTTGTATGTGCTGTTCGTGGACCAAAATAAAATAAAAATTAGAATCCACGAACAGCACATGCCAAAATGTTAAATTGTGCTGTTCGTGGCCAAGGTCTTGTGCTGTTCGCGTTTGTGCTGTTCGGATTAGTGCTCTAAGTGGACTACCTCCTCATTGAGCACCATTATCGTTGAGATATGACCATTTTGTATTATTGCTGCACACATACGCACAGCACAGCATGTGTGTCACAAATTATTATTTTCTTGTACGATTGTTGGTGTTCTATGTGTGTTATTGTGTGTGTACTGTAGTGTTATCACAAATAAAGATTTTATCTATCTTTCTAGGTATCTATAAAAAAAAGTCCACCCGTGCTAAGCCGGGACGGGCTACTAGTTATTGTAATAAAGATATTTAGGTTTTCTTTTTATTTTATTCACTTAAAGAACATTTTTACTAGCTGTTGCCCGCGGCTTCGCCCGCGTGAGTTTCGCTTAGATGAAAAATATTTTTGTGTTCCAAACTGTAGTAATCTAAACTCCAGTACTCAAAATTTCAGCCATTTGGTTATCCCGTGTCCCGCGGGAATATATTAGGTACTCGTAGTACAGTCGCGGTGTTAAAATGAATCAAAAGTTATATTTCGTTCAATAAACGATCTTCGTCTGCTCGTTACCTAAAATTTCCCGTGTACCACCACTCCCACCCCGAGTCCCTCTTTGTCCTATCCCGTGTCCTGTCTATTTATACGTCAGTAGAAAATGCTCATCAAGTTAAACGACTTTTGCTAAGGCCCCATTTCCATTTATTTTCTAGAGTAGCTAGTCTCTTAGAGTTCTTCATCAGATGTTCCATAATCATTAATTTTTATATGTCAGCAGAAAATGCTTATCAGGTTGAACGACATCTGCTAAGGTGCCATTTCCATTATATGTAATAGCTGGTCTCTTGGAATTTTTCATTAGATAATCCTGACAGAAAATGCTCATCAGATTGAGAAACTTTTGCAAAGGTATCATTTCCATATTTCTTATAATGTAGCTGGGTTTTCATCAGGTGTTCCAGTTTTTTAAAAATCAGTTATACCCTATGTTGCCCAGGCTTAATAGCTATACAACAAAAAAAGTTTCATTCAAATCCATCCAGTAGTTTTTGCGTGAAACGTGTACATAGGTACATACAGACAGACAGACAGACAAAATTTCTTAATTTTTTTTTTGTTTTCTATCAAGTATTATTTTTAAATGTCCCTCTATTCATTTCAATCAAAAATACTAAATGTACAGAAAAATATTTTTACTGTTTTATTATACATATATGTATAGATTATGTTTATTTTTTAGTAGTCGACTGACGTGGTAGTCCCACAGACACCACAAGTGTTAAAATCAGCTCAAAAAACTTTTCTCTTTGAATTTTGTTTCTCGCATTTTTAGTACCTTCTTAGAATGTGCCGCCGAATGCGTCGATATAGTATAAACAATCACCGATATCACATGTGAGGACATAATCGCTCCGGTGTCCACTATACTACCACGTCAACATTACCGTAAGAATCTATCAGACTACCACGTCAGTAATATCGTTAAATTTCCATAGTGTCTCCCAGGCTACCACTTCAGTAGAATCGATAATTTTGTTAGTTTTATGCAGATAATCTAAAAGACAATATACACTTCGTCAACAGAGAGGCAACAGTCCACCAGGTTGTGTTACCTAATCCAAAATACAATAGTTATCTAATTTGAATATTGATTTGAGATTTCTTTTTCCCAATTTTGTTGACGTGGTAGACTGACAGACACCATTTTCCACTAAAACATTAATTAAAATTGATGACATCATAAGACTTATTTCATTTACTTAGCTTAATGTACAATATAGATACAATTTAGAAATTGAGAATTAAGTGAAATAAACTAATATTGATATGCCAATGTATGTCAAATTGGTTCACAAAAATTAAAAATATTGAGGCTGTATAACTTTTGATTCTACCAGTAAATTTAACTAATGTCTGTTTGTTTATATATCTTGTTTCATGTTTACTCCGAAACTTTTGAGAAAAGTAAAAAACATTCCAGTTATATATTTTATTTTAATTATTTACGAAGACATTTGAAATGTTTGTTCTTTTTATGCCATGAGCAATAAAGGATTCTATTACTTAAACCTGATTACAAAATCACGTATTTTTTAATTTCTCAATTGTTTCATAAGTGTAGATTGCAATAAGCTAAATAAAAAAGGTCTAAATTACAAATTGTAATAAATATTTAATTTAGAAAAGGTGTCTGTTAGACTACCACGTCAGCAAAATTGTAAAAATTGGACCACGTCAGTCGCAGAGGGTTAATATAGATTTTAGTGTTTTCTTGTTTAATTCAGTGTTTAAATATATGAATTGTAATAGTTTTACACTTTGGAGAACTGAGATATAAATAACGTATTTTTTTAATTTGACACCATTTTAGTACGGAACTCTAACAAAAACAATAATGTTCTTCAATCAATTACATAACAATAATGTTCTTCAATCAATTACATGTAGATTATTTTTATAAAATCCAATAACAATTCATGATTTTAACGTCCTTGGGCTACGTTGACCCCTTTCCTTCCAGGTGGACCGAGTGCCCAGTTGCCTACTAAATGCTTGGCAATAATAATTAATATCATTATTCTGACAACAAGGCCCACATGTTAGTAAAATACTTCTAAAAACTAGTTATTAGTAAAGATTATTAACAAAAATGAGAAACCTATTGGTACCTAAAATTATTATCGAAGTTGGCGCAAGGGGCCTAAGCGCCTTTAGATTCCCTACGTTCGATCTGCAATCTCTATATGGCAAGGACTGAAGAAGAAGAATGAAATAGATTTTTTTAATTAAATAATTGGAAGTCTATTTCCCCCATCTATAAAAATGTTGATTGGATCGGCCGTGTCCTATCCTATGCTAAGTCTGACCATAGATTATTTTTTTTAACAGCCTGACCTACACGGAACTTTATTTGAGGCTTATCAACACCATAGACTTATAATATAAAAGGCTGTACTTATGTTGGCGAATCCTTTGATGCCTAAATCAATTTCCGATGGCGTTTCATCATGGACAGACAATTTATCTCACGTAAAGGTATACACCGTAATTTAATATCCTGTACCAGCATGCGTCCAGCTTTATACTGAGTATTCGATTATACAGAGTGAATTTCATGTACATTGGCATCCTTTTTACTGGTAATAGTGCACATGAATATGAGCCACTTTTTGTGGAACGTTTTAGCCGCGAACGGAGCCAATAGGTTACTGTAATTCCGTCAATGGAGTTAATTCGGTACCTAAAAACTTTCTGTAAATTCGTCCCTCGTTGTTATTTTTATAGTAAATTCGGTACGTAGGGTTTTTCGCACAGTCAGCAACAAAAATAGAGCACCCAATATGATAAAGTATCCATACTAATATTATAAATGCGAAAGTTTGGATGTGAGTTTGTGAGTTTGTGAGGATGTTTGTTACTCAATCACGCAAAATCTACTGGACGGATTTCGATGAAATTTGGTACAGAGGTAGATAATGACCTGGAATAGCACATAGGCTACTTTTTATCCCGGGAAAAAACACTGTTCCCGTGGGAAATTCACGCGGGCGAAGCCGCGGGCAAAAGCTAGTATAAAATATATTTTTTAATACCTACGGAACAACCTTGCAATAGTTACTAACTAATTTTGTTACAATAATGATTTATTAGTACAGTAACAAGTTACTATAGTTTTAAATTTCAACTATCAAAAAAAAATTCTACATTGCTTCGTTTGGGTGGATAATATATTTGTTTTTAGGGTACCGTACCTCAAAAAGTAAAGGAGGAACCCTTAGGGCGAAGCCCCATTGCTCCGTTGAGTTGCGTTGCGTCGTGTCGTCGCAAAGGATTAACGCATTGTAATGCCCCCATTTGTTGTAGCAGGGATGCCAGATGTTATTTTCCAATTTCGCCAAAACAAAAATTTATTTTCGCCTATATTATTACACACGCCAAACTTGATTTGACAGAACTCACAAATAAATTTAATAAAATAGAAATTCATTCAGTGGCCATCAACTGTTATTTTAAATTATTTAAAATCACGTGCAATTAAATAATGCAATGATGTTGATGGTTGCTGGCGTCTATAATTCAATGTCCTGGTAGTACAGAAGAGACATACTCCCCATAGCAGTTCTCTTTCTTGAGGTATTATTTTCTGGCATATTTTCCTTGCCCTGAAATAAAATTCACTGTCAGTATTTTTATAAAATGTGTTAAACCTTTGATTTGTTTATATTTTAAAACAAGTTTCATTGAAAATACATAAAAGTGGCGGTAAATAGACGGATCCGCTTTGCCATTTTTAATGAGGAATAAATTTTTTTTAGAAAGGATTTTTTACCCTTCAAAGTTCAGCCAACATTATTACATATGAACAAAACATTTTAATCTTCAAGAAATAATTTCTGAGATTTTAATAAAATAGGTGAGTATTTCTCAAAAAAAGTGTACATTTGAGAAAAAAAAAGTGTGCCGCGATATAGTAAAGAAATTAAACGTTTAAATATAATAATATTTAAAAAAAAATGCGTAATTTGAAGGACAAACATTTAATCTTTAAAATAATAAATAAATTAACAGTAAAATTCATCGAGATATAATGTACTAACGCACGTAAAATCGCTTTAATTATACCAAATTCTTGACTTTTTCAACCGACTTCCCAAAAAAGGAGGAGGTTCATCGAAATCGAAATACAACTAATAATATCTCGATGGAGGAGGTTATATGTTTCGATGTATGTATGGTTTTTTTTATGTATGTTCGCCGATTTCTCCGCCTATTGTGGACTGATTTCCGTAATGATTTTTTTATTCGAAAGGGTCTATTCCCAAGTTGGTCCCATTTTAACCACGTCAGAATCTGTTCGGTAATTTAAAAGACACCTAACAAATATAAAAATATCAACATTGCATTATAGAGCAAAAGCCCGCGACTGCATGCCCTTCCTTATTTTATTAAAACTCAAGATTTTCTGTGTGTGTCCCCAACATAGAAATAGCGATTAGCGACTATAAAAGTTGGATCATGATTACTTAGGCAGATAATTTGTAGCAATAGCATATAGAGTGGTAGCTTAATTTCCTCAAAGTAAAGTTTTTTAAAGATTTTATTCCGAATAATATTAGAAATCACGCCACCCATTACCAAGCAACTGGTGCAGATATAAACCCCTGCCAGACATTGTAACTTTACTAAATTATGGTTATATTTGTTTTATTTCAAAATCTGAATTTTATGTTACTTTGGGAGGCCCCGATTGTACTTTTTATACCTATAAAAATCATCCTTGCTAGCCATATTACCTGCATAAGCAACAAAGATCCAAACTTCATACATAGTCGCTAATATTTTTTGCCCGTATATACCACGCAGAGAAACATTCATCATTTTTAAAATAAGGAGGGTTTGGTCGTCGCGGGCTCTCGGTCTATTTATGTGCCAAAAATAATAGACAATTTGACATGTTCTGACATTTCAAATCAAACTGACATAAAAAGTTTCGACTTCTTAATTCTTTATTTTCGGCCAGAAGAAAAGTTTAAGTTTTTATTGAAGAAAATACGTGTAGAAGCACTAAAAATGATTGAATAAAACTTTGTTCCAAAAAAAATGAACCGACTTCCATCATAAAACTTAAAATCATGAAATAACAATAAAGAAAAATGTATTAGCATGCTACCTACTGAAGGAGGTGAAGTCGGTGACGAAAAAATTAAATAATCTAAATTTACATTAGAATCGTGTATTACATATATATATATAAAATGCCTAGCTAAACAATTACATAACACCCTTACTCCTGCACTTGGCACCTTGAGCTCTGTAATAATGAACAGTATTATTTAATAATATTTACAGCTATAAATAAAGTTAAAAATTATAGGACTACTAATTTTAATGATGTCTCAAAATATTAGCGAAAAAAATAGTTTTGAATTTTTGACACAATTTTTCTCTGAAATCTTACGTGATAGGGGGAAAGTTCATTATACCTATATTATACACATATAGATCTATCAAAAAAACCTGGTAGCTTTGAGGGTACTAAAAATTTAATTTTTTTTTGTAACGCCGTGTAATCTTTTTGTAATACGTGTCGTAAGAACATTTGAAAAGCTTAATATATTTGCAGTTTCATGCTATAACAAAATATTGACTTTTTAGAGCCCTGTTTATATCTTTTTCCGCTTACTATTTCGTAACATTTCTTATGAATTTCGTTACGTTACGAAAAAGTAACAACATTAGGCAAAGTTTACAATTGTTATAAAAATGAAGAAGAAGTTTATAAAGCATCATGTAATTGTTACTTATTTGTGCAAGACTATTGTTTGTTTCCTAAATAAATAAAATAAAGAAATAGAGCAGTTATGGATGGTGATTTTAAGATCAAAATTTTGAATATTCCTTAAATTTGGAAAAAATTGTAAAAAATATTATAACAAGAGTAGATCTAGATACGTTTGAAAAAGATATCTTTAAGTTTTCAGTAAGGTAATTTATAAAAAAAATTGCACCATTGTATAAAAAGCCTTACTTACTATTTCGTAACATCATAAGAATATTTCGTAACAACATTTTCGTAACGTACGCGCTTAACGCGATCAAGAGATATTATCGAAAATGTTGCGATTTAATACAGCAATCAAAACTTATGGGGTACTTCCCGTTCACCTAAAATTATGTAATTTCGCAAAAAGCAAGGTCTAACAGTACTTGTACAGGAAAAAATTTAAAAATTGAAAATATGTAGTTGGAAGTCTATAAAAAGCCTTACTTACTATTTCGTAACATCATAAGAATATTTCGTAACAACATTTTCGTAACGTACGCGCTTAACGCGATCAAGAGATATTATCGAAAATGTTGCGATTTAATACAGCAATCAAAACTTATGGGGTACTTCCCGTTCACCTAAAATTATGTAATTTCTCAAAAAGCAAGGTCTAACAGTACTTGTACAGGAAAAAAATTTAAAAATTGAAAATATGTAGTTGGAAGTCTATAAAAAAGTGTTATAATGCAGTATAAATACTAGGGGTCGAGCTACAAAGTTAAGTTTGTTTGTCTTTTAGTAAGAGTTATAATGTGAGATGCTATGGATGTACGAAACCCTCCTCGGTGCGCGAGTCTGACTCGCACTTGGCCGGTTTTTTTGATTATGTTTATAACGATATTTTTATTTTAATATTGTTAAGTCTATTTTGAGACATACCTAATTACTTAATTGGTATAGCAAGTTTTTTTGTATATTGGTTTAAACAACATGAACAATAATGAAAGGGCAACATTTTTATGCCCAAGTTTCGTTTTTTAATTATTCCCTCACACATTTTTTCACCTGACTGTACTCTTTTTGCTTTGAACAATATACCTAGGTACAACAAGAAAAATAAGTAATAATAGATATCAAAATATGTATACTAATACTGAACAGATTCATTCTACGCGATTGAGTACGTTACGTAATAATTATATTGAAAATGCCACCTTTAAAATAATTTTATCTTTTTAGCTCTATGTCCCAGTGAAAAGTTCGTTGACCCTGCGCTGCGCTGCGCTGTCCTTCGCGTTTTTAATTTCGAAGATCAGTTATCGTTTGACGGTCGTTGCAGCTGCGCCTCTGCACCTAAGGGTCGTTGACCTTGTTATAGTCGCTAGAGGCGGCGCTATAAGCGAGTGAGCAAATAAGTGAGTTATACGTTGTCACCCCTGTGAGCACTAACGACCTTGATTGAAGATATGATTGTTTTATTTATATACTTAACTATCAAACTTATGGAAGTGAAAAATGCTAAATTTATGGATGAAAAATAATCATCACTGTGGACTTATTATTTGTTTCTAAAATTTCGAGTTTAAACATTATTTATTATTTTTAAATTTATTGCTCAAATGAAACTGTGAAGTCAATTTCGGACGAAAATGTTTTGTGTGCCTGGCGTAATTCGAAAATACAAAAAAAAGTTGGAAATATGTTGGGAATATATGTGAAGTAAAATAAGTAAATATATAAATACAATTAGTGCGGAATGTGCAACCACTGTAAATTTAAGTCCAACGTTATGAACTTTTTGTGTTCCTCTGCTAATGTGAAAAAATATACTTATCAAATAGAATAAATGATGAAAAAAATATAAGTACTAATAAAAAATTAAATAGTGTACCTACCTAAGTGTTGTGAAATTGCGTCGATCAAGATGACACAGCTAGTACTCCTATCTGGCAGGGGCCAGGACGAATGCAACTTTATTCGAAACGTCAGCCGCAAGCAAATAAATAAAAGGTTCGTGCTATAATACCCAATTATATATACATATATCTCTCTATAGTCTCATACCTCATGGCTAAGGGTGGGATGGTCTTGGTGGAATGAAACACATGCAACGATGACAAACCGGTATGGTTTCTTCTTTCTTAATTCGCCGACTAGAGTGCAGGTTTCATCACGATATTTTCCTTTACAAGAAGTAACTGGTTTATACATATGAGTCATATTGGTGTACGTACAACATAGTTTAATAATATTGAGAGGCGAGGGTGCCGGACTTCTTTGCTGTTATGAGAGTACGCATTGCTTCCTTCTGGGAGAGGCTGCGTCGCTCTGATAACAGCATACTGAGGGCGGTGAGCTGCGGACTGAACAGTCCTATATTTAGGTACTGGATGGAGGTTCATCGGTGCGAGAACCGAAAGTAATGACTGGTCCTAGATAAGTTCTAGGTAGAAGTTTATTTTATTTTTACCTACTTTTTATTTTGATATGGCAATTTTGGCTGCAATAAAAATTATTTATTTATTTTTATTTATTTATTTTTAATATAATCGTTTATTTTATATCTCCCACAAAAGTACCACATAACTTATATCTAAGTTTGTGGAGTTGGATTCAAACCGAGGACCATTCGACAACAAGCGGATGTACAACAGCTCAAATAAAACTTTTTTCCAAAAAAATAAACCGACTTCCATTATAAAACTTAAAATCATGAAATAACTTAATAAGCAGATTAATCAAAAAGAAAAATGTATTGGCATGATACCTACCTACTGATTGAGGTGAAGTCGGGTGCCAAGTGCAGGAGTAAGGTTAGGTATTATGTAATTGTTTAGTTAGGCATTTTAATTTACTACATGATTCTAATGTTAATTTTATTTAGATCATTTAATTTTTAATTTGGCACCGACTTCACCTTGGGAAGTCGGTAGAAAATACCGCTTCACCTCATCGAGATAATGTGTACACTTCACCTTACCTAGTTGTTTTCCTTACAAAACAAACTGACAGGGCTAGACAAATATTGAAAAAAGTGTTTTCTCAAAAATGCTCGGAAATGTAGACACTATTGTAGTAAAAAGTTGACAGGAAGTTTGTAATTCTTGGCTCATACTTTACTTTCCTGGCCTAGGCCAGGAAATTTGTATGAAATTTCATTCCTGGCCGCTGCTCAACTTTTTAATTAATCTGTCAATGTCACATTAACCCTCTGCGACTGACGTGGTAGTCCCACAGACACCACAAGTGTTAAAATCAGCTATAAAAACTTTTCTCTTTGAATTTTGTTTCTCGCATTTTTAGTACCTTCCTAGAATGTGCCGCCGAATGCGTCGATATAGTATAAACAATCACCGATATCACATGTGAGGACATAATCGCTCCGGTGTCCACTATACTACCAAGTCAACATTACCGTAAGAATCTATCAGACTACCACGTCAGTAATATCGTTAAATTTCCATAGTGTCTCCCAGGCTACCACTTCAGTAGAATCGATAATTTTGTTTGTTTTATGCAGATAATCTAAAAGACAATATACACTTCGTCAACAGAGAGGCAACAGTCCACTGGGTTGTGTTACCTAAGCCAAAATACATGAATATTGATTTGAGATTTCTTTTTCCCAATTTTGTTGACCTGGTAGTCTGACAGACACCATTTTCCACTAAAACATTAATTAAAATTGATGACATCATAAGACTTATTTCATTTACTTAGCTTAATGTACAATATAGATATAATTTAGAAATTGAGAATTAAATGAAATAAACTAATATTTATATGCCAATGTATGTCAACATGGTTCACAAAAATTAAAAAATATTGAGGCTGTATAACTTTTGGTTCTAACAGTAAATTTAACTAATGTCTGTTTGTTTATATTACTTGTTTCATGTTTACTCCGAAACTTTTGAGAAAAGAAAAAAACATTCCAGTTACATATTTTATTTTAATTATTTACGATGACATTTGAAATGTTTGTTCTTTTTATGCCATGAGCAATAAAGTATTCTATTACTTAAACCTGATTACAAAATCACGTATTTTTTAATTTCTCAATTTTTTCATAAGTATAGATTGCAATAAGCTAAATAAAAAAGGTCTAAATTACAAATTGTAATAAATATTTAATTTAGAAAAGGTGTCTGCTAGACTACCACGTCAGCAAAATTGTAAAAATTGGACCACGTCAGCCGCAGAGGGTTAATTATGTAACTTGTCATACAGCCAATTGCTACCTACATCATAAAAATGCATTCTTCGAGCTAAAAAAAATCGGTGTTGTAACACCGATTTTTTTAAATATTACGAGTATTTAAGTCTGTGATATTAACGCATATTCGTTGTGAGAGAAAAAAAACAAAATCTATGCAACATTTTTTTTTGTGTAAAATATGACTGGGCTATATTGGCTATGTTTCCTTGACACTAATTGACAATTAAATATTTAAAAATGTCCGAATATAACAAATATTATCGACATTATGTGTTAAGAATTTTTTTATTCATGTATTTATTGGCATCTCTTCTTTTTACATTTTTAAATACTTAAGTATAAAGTATTACAAAAAATAAAAGACAGATAAATAAGTAATCCATCCGCAGCGGGGCACCGGCGAAAGAAATCTCCTTACAATGCGGGCCGTGTCCAGGAGTAGCGCCTGGGTTATTTATATTATTTTTATAGGCATTCATTTGTTTATTTCTTTATTTCCTCACATTTATTGAGAAAAGCAATATACATGCCTCGGCGGGAATTAGAATTTGCTGGACAAGTAGGTTTCAAGGCTGAGCGATAGCAAGGCCTTGAATAATTACTAGTCGAGAATTCTGACTTCCCGGCCTCTGCAGTAATGTACTATTTATATCCATGGTTTATTCGTTTCTTTCAAACAATATTTATTTTTCATAAACTTCATGTGATTAAATGATGGCGCCACTGGTATGCATGTAGCAACCCTTTATAGTGTGACCAAAATTGTTTTGATACTAGCAGGTCGTTCAAGTAAAGTGAGTTAATAAATTGACATTATACAGTCATATTTTTTCCGTTTTATTTATAGTAGTTACCTCGGCTTATGAAAAGTTTTACTAAACATTTTTAATTTAATCAGAATAATGTTTTTAATAATGTTTGTTGCAATGGTTCAGGATAGGAAATGTTAGCGTAGACAAAAGGAGGCTTACACCTAGCAGTGGGTCACGGAAGGCTGACGATGATGATGAATGTTTTTATAGTTAAAATACTAATATTGATCACTTTCATTCATCATCGGAGTCCAAATATTTAACAACAAGAAACGTTTCGTTGCCACTTTCATTAGCGGCACCGTTATCACTGCTGCTATCATCGCCTAAGCGAACAATCAATTCATCTATAGGTAAGGCCCTCGCTCTTTTTTGAGCATCTCAACGTAATGGCAGCAGTTTTTCCATATTCAGATGTGATACTGTAGAAGGCCTCTTCAACAAGTTGCTTCGTCGACTATGGGGCTAACTGTACTCTTAGGTTTTCCTAAAAAAAAAAGGAATTAAAATTGTAACAGAATAGAAACAATAACTTATTCCCAAGAAACAAATAATTAAAATTCAAAATTGGTAGAAAACCCGAATAGACTGAGATGTACCATCATAATGTATCATAAATTTATGATCATACTATAATAAGACCTATTTACAATTTCAGTCTAACCTAAAAATGTACGATGTAAACAATACCTTTTTTCTTTTAAAAATCGTAAATTCAGTATATTTGTAACTTCAGGTAGATAAAAAACAAACAATAACATGATTACATACCCATAATATATGTTGTTCTCCCATAAATATCATCGAAATCTCACAAAATTCGTCCAGCCTTGCACTCCGCAAAACATCACTGGAAAACTTTAAAAATCAATTTCCGCGTGCGACTTCGATTTACTTTACTCATTTTTCAAACTTTTCTGCGTAGTTTGGTCTTAATTTATTGCAGTTTAATCAAAACAATAAAAATACAAACGAAAAACAGTTCAATATTGTTGACAGCTGATGTACATACGTTTGGTGTTGCCAGACATATTATCAATGTTAGTTCCTCGAACATTAATGTCACAACTTTCTAGACAAACTGTAAATTAACCTCGGAATGTTTATGTCGCAGTCGGATTGTATAACCCGCCGTATTACATTACGGCTAGCCGTTTTACAAAACAGCGCCGTTTTGTAATACGGCGGTTCAACGATTAACCGCATTGAATACGGCTGAATGAAAATCCGCCGAAATGTATTCGGCACCATACGTTCTTCAAGAAAAATTTTCTTATTAAAATAGATTTTCATTTAAACATAGGTATATTTTGTAAGTATAGTCACCCTACATTGTAAATACTTAGTAGTACGATGTGGCTTAACATGGGCCGCCATATTGGAGAACGTATCGCAGTGACAATCCGGCTAATCGTTGAACCGCCGTATTATAAAACGGCGCTGTTTTGTAATACAGCTAGCCGTAATATAATATGGCGGATTATACAATCCGACTGCGACATTTACACAGATTAAACATAGACAAATGTACAAGGTGTAATGGAATACCTATATCCATATCGATTGAGCCTATTGTGACAACGGTTTCAAACTTGTTCCAGACGTTTTCAGTCTTGTATGTTTCTGTTTTGATTTTTAATTAAAAAAAAAAAATATGTACAGATAAACAATTTTTCAATTTGAATGAGGGATTTTCCGTGACACAAATTAAAAAAAGAAATAGTTCCAGATGACTTCATAGATGGCGCTTAGTAAAAGGCGAGAGAAAAAGTTCCATACAAAAAGCAAAAAGTTCACGGGATTGGCATTTAAAAAAAATAAAACTTAGTAAAAAAACAACTAAAAAGTATCTATATTGTGATTTGTGCAACTGTCAAACTGTTATGTGATTTTTTTTTCTGCCTCTGATTGACAAGAAAAAGCGCACCATAATAGGTTCAGCCATTATTACTACTCGGCTTTCATAAAACGCTATCTGTTGAGACTTTTTTATACTGATTTTTTTTTCTTAATTAGCTGTCAGAAAAATCGCTCATTGGCACAAAACTATTCACCACTATGACAGTAATAAACAGCTGTTGGATTCAAGGTCAAAAGTACTTATTACTTCCATGGCTCAATCATCTACCACTATCAAAATTAAATTACACCTCCTTGACTCTGCGCCTGGTATTGTAATAAATTAGAATTTGCGAAAGAGGTTCCGCACTCTTTTTTGCAAATGATAACACTTTCTGAATGTTTGAAGATTTGACATTCTGACAAGGTAAAAAAGGTTTTGCAATTTTTTTTAAATGAACTTTGAAAAAGGCGTCATTTCCACCTTGTTAGGCTGATATGTGATCCTGGTATGGTCAAAAATTAAATTTAAAAAATATTCCGCGTGTTTTTATTTCTATTCATCTTCATGGAACATGACAAAAATTAAAAGTAAATATCATCGAAATACAACTAGGTACTACGTATAGAAGCGAAGACGTGAACAAAATGTTTGTGACATCAGTTAATGTCTCGAGTCAGAAACTCCTTCAGTCACTCGCCAACGCTTATTACTATTGCATGTGATTTTGTAACTTGACAATAATTCGAAAATGACGTGTTGCGTTTAAAAAACTCAGTAATAATCAATCGACTTTGCAGAAAAATATGATGGAATGATATATCATCTGTAAGTATCCAAAATATCAATGAAAACTAATTTTATAATTATTTTATAAATTATTTTCTAATATTCAAAATATTCAATTGTTACTGCCATTTTCTATGAAAATCACAGATTAAGAAAACTGGATGGTACAGATTAGATAAGTAGGCACAAAAGCCTTGGTGAAGGTGAACTGTATGAATTTTGACCAATATTTTTTCGCTTAGGGTTCTAAAGTAATCAAACGTCTGTCTGTTTGTGCGCGGCTTAGCTTAGAGACTATACTTGAAAACTGTAATTTGATATAGATACTTTATGGCGTATAATAAAAATCGGCGCATTGTGCACATAAAGGTTCCGTAGACATTATTTATCATACAACATGTCAGGAAAATACCTGTATATACCTACCTCTAGGTAATGCTATATATTTTTTAAGATCGCGATGATGACGTCCTGATCATAAAAAAGGGAAGCATGGATAAGGTTTGTCCAAAAAAAATCTCGACTTAGATATATTTCAAATGATTATTTGTCTGGGCATCAGGAACTTACTAAACTTATTCTATTTAAAGGAAAAGAAAGTTAATTTCAAATCGTAATTATGGTTTTATTCGTTGACTAGCTTGTGTCCACGAACTTTGTCCGTGCGAAGTTTATTATTGTTAATATCTGAGATTCTAAGTGACGGATCAAGAAGATGAAACCTACGCTAGATTTTTTTTCTTTTTATTTTTTTTGGGCCTTTTATGTTTTGAGATATGTCAAAATGTATATATGTCTTGTGAGCGGCGTATCAAGATGAAACCTACGCTAGATTTTAAGTTAGACCTTTAACAATACAACAGTGAAAACCGCGTTTGCGTGATACTCGTACAAACATATAGACAGACAGAAATAAAAAAAAAATGGTTTTGGCTTCTATTGGCCCTATAAAGACCCCTCATAGTTTTTGTTTTCTTAAATATCTCCTATGTACAGACACAGACCTGTTACAGTTTTATTATATGTATAGATATTGATTGAATATATTGATATATGTATTGATATTGATGAGAGTAAAGAAACAAATAAATAAATCATTCACTCCCTTATCTCTTCCAGTATATCCATTCTGTACTATATGATTTTGGTCAATAATTGTGACAGCGCTGAATCGAACATATTTGAATATACGAAATTGGAACAAACATTTTGTTTGGGGTAGCTCCTCTAGTGCGTTAGTACATAATAACTGATTTCATACGAGGTATCCATGAAACAATGGGAGGTTTATTCGGAAAAATATCATATTTATCGGACACGGACTTCGTGGAGGTCCGTGTTGCTCTATGTAGAATATTTATTTATTTTGCACTTTGATGGCAGAATTAAAAAGGTGGTGTGAGTTTGGCTAGAAAAAAGATGAGACTTAGCCTCATTCTGAAAATGTAACCGGTAGCTCAGCACCAATATGAACGTAACTGTCACTATTACCTGAGTTGTTTGTGTCAAAGTGAAAATAAATTATGCGAGTTATGTGATTTCTAATTAAAACATTACGATAACACTGAAACGCGACTTGCAAATGGCTCTTTTTACAATGATTAATCAATTTAAGGAAAGTAATTAATTGAAAAATTCCCGCCGTCGCTCTACACGTGTCGGTTGGTTTCATTGTGAAAACTTTGGTGAAAAACCACAGGTGAAAAACGTCAAAAGTTGACGAAAGCGAATAGTGCTCAAAGTACCAGGTTTTCATAGTAACCGAGATGGTGGAATAATATGTGTTGTGATTTGTGTGTGAGTAGTGCAAAGGCAACCTTATGGTAACGAATCTTTCTACTTTGTATAGTAATACCCTTTCTGTTACACCTTGTATATTTCGACTTCTTTATGTGTTTTTAGGGTTCCGTACCTTGAAAGATAAAAACGGAACCCTTATAAGATCACTTTGTTGTCCGTCTGTAAGTTTTCTCAAGAACGCCTGAAGGTATCAAGGTGAAATTAATAGGTATCGAATACTCGGATCCACGGTCTCTTTCAGCAAAAAAATAATGAAATTTATACTTCAACGAGATCAAGAGATATTACCGTAAATGTCGCGATTTTAAGCAGCAATCAAAACCTATACTTCCTGTTCCTTGTTTCTTATGTACTTCCCGTTGACCTAAAATTATGAAATTTGGCAAAAAGCAAGGTCTAACAGTACATATAATAAAACAGTAAAAATATTTTGTCTGTACATTTAGTATTTTTGACTGAAATGGATAGAGGGACACCTAAAAAGAATAATAGAAAGCAAAAATATTTTTTTGGAATTTCTTGTCTGTCTGTCTGTCTGTATGTATGTACGCGTTTCACGCAAAAACTACTGGACGGATTTGAATGAAACTTTTTTGTTGTATTGTTAGGATGAGGTTATAGTATAGGTATATAACTAGGGTCATAAATAAAGCAAAGTAGGTTAATCCACATAATTTTATTAGAACCTTACAATTAAAGTTGTTTATTCTGAATTGTATCTCAATATCTTTTAATTTCAAAGCTACATACTACTAGGGCTTCGGAACGACCACTGCTGAGAAGAAACCCCGCAAGAAACTCATTGAACAGTGTTGGTCCCTATTATGCCAGAGGGGTCTGTTATATATTTTTATATATTAATTTGTTTTTATCATGTAACAGTTACATTATGATTTAACAGTAAGTACACAATAAACATGTTATGTCTGTAATCTAGAAGCTACTGTTAAATACATATTTATAAAGGCTCTTTACGTATTCTAATAACAAACATCTTGAATAATTAGTAAGTAATACGATTATACCAAGAGTAAAGAATGCTACTCTGCAAAGCGACACTATTAATTTTATTCTACCCTTTAACAACACTGATGAGTAATAAAATAATCGTTAAGCACTAACAAATACATTACAACAATTGTTATATAGAATTTAACTTTACTAGCAGTATAAATAACTAATCCTGCGTTTAAACATAACCTTTACAACATAGAACTTATCTTTCGTGCGATGTTTACTCCACGGCGGCTCAACAAGAAGTGACCGTTGAATCCCTTTCTACCGTCACGATAACTCGGTATTGCAAAACATCTACATTTACCCTCATTATTTCTAATAATTATTTTATAAATCTTTGTTGTTTTTATATAAATGTACTATATATATTTATCTACATAATTATATAGTTTTAGTACCATATTTCTTACAGTTCGTCCATCCTGACGAATTTGGTTCCACGCAAATTTATTCGAATGAAGTAGTACCTGTAATGAAATGTAGATTATAGTAAACGAAATAACAACTTGATATGCATATACTTTTATAATCTTTATAATCAATGAGTAGGTATGTATAAGACCATGATTTTAATTATTTTCTAAATATTATAATTTTTAAACATATAAATTTTCGTCCGTCTCTTCCTTGTATAAAAACAATATAAAACCATTATGTATGTAATGTGCACCACTAGAAACCTTGAATTTTATAGTATATATTGATTGTCATAAGAAATATATATCATTTTACGAATCGTCCAGACTGACGACCATTAACTGTGTAGTTAAAATTTATTATTTCGATCGTTAGAATAACGGCCTATTGTTTACATTTCAATATTTTATATATGCTATTGAAAATATATATATTTTTTTTTTCATTGTCTTGATTGCCAGCCTATATGAAATCCTTTGCATTTTCATCATCTGTATAGACGGCCCATTAATAGATAAATAAGTATGTAATAAATAATCGTGTATACAATAAATGCTATAAATTCTTATTATTTTTATCATCTTTATTGTCGGCCCATTATTTTATCGCCTTCAATTGACGGCCCTTTTTTCATCGTCTTCAACTGACGCCCCTTTTTTTTTTTCATCGTCTCACTTGACGGCCCTTAGAATTGAATAGAATACAATAGAAATCAATTAATTCATAGAATATGGTAATATAAGTAGGTGTTAACAATTCGAAGTGCTACATATTTTGCCGTAGTTCGCGTAGGAGTGTCAAATATTAAATTTACATAGATTTAAATTATCAAAATTGATACATTTATCAATATATTTTTTTTATTAATAGTAGTATAAACAACCTGCATATTCATTATAATCTATTCAATTCTTTTATTTCATCGTATCATTTCACGGCCCTTTTTTCTCATCGTCTCGCTTGACGGCCCTTTATTACAACGTCTCTCTTGACGGACCATTATTAAATTACATAAATAAATATGTATATTATATAAATAAGTATATTACATCGTCTCTCTTGACGGCCCTTTATTATAACAACATCTCACTTGACGGTCCATTATTAAATTACATAAATAAATATGTATATTATATAAATAAGTGTATATCTTCTCTTTTTTTTTTCCCCCACATCGTCTAAATACGTCATTATTTTATTTTAAAGCCTTTGTAT
Source organism: Ephestia elutella (assembly GCA_018467065.1). NCBI lineage: Eukaryota > Metazoa > Arthropoda > Insecta > Lepidoptera > Pyralidae > Ephestia > Ephestia elutella. The sequence goes on from CM031564.1 coordinate 20,326,167, forward strand.
TTTCATCGCCGGTATTGACGGCCCATTATTATTATTATAATTAAATAAATACAAATATAATAAATGTATATGCCATAACCAATTCCCTTTTTTTTTCGCCTAATTGGACGGCCCATTACTTTCACTTAAAAGTGACTTTCCATTATTTACATGTAACATGAACTTTTAATAGAAAATACCTCTTAACATAATATCATACATGCAATGGAAAATGCTGCTCATCAGACGTATACCCATTATTATATGAGTAAAAGATCATTTCCACTTTGTCTGGCCTAATATCGTTTAAATGATTTTTTTTTTTATCGTCTTGCTGTACTGAGACGCCCTATTGACACCACAAACTCTTTAAAAATATTACAAACTACATAAGATTTCTACCTGTATAAGAGTAATAACATTTTAATTAATTGAATCATCTTAACTCCGTAATCCCGAATTAACTTTCAAAATGTTCTCTTTACAAACAATGTTATATATAATAAGGCTATTAAGACACCTATATCTTATACCTAATTAACTTGCCCTTTTTTTTGTTACTTATCCCAATTCCACCTAGACTATGGTATTGGTTATGGATCTAACATAGAGCATTGTCGGGATTTTTGCCTTGAGTAATTTAAACCTGTCGTTCGCCGTTCATTTCACCTTAGTAGGTAGTACTGGAACCCTCTGAATTACTACTTCTTTTTTCAACTGAAATAAGTACTGTGATGTTGGCTCATTCACGCTCAATCATATGACTAGTTTAAGACTATAATTTTCGGTTCTGACTGATAGTTCTGACGAATTCAAATAATAAACCATTGAAATCTTAATGAGTCGTTAAGTATAATAATATAAAATTTAGTTGTATTTCTGTGTTGAATACTATTGAGTTAGAAGGACCGATATATAATAGGAGCCATATTATACTGGGTTGGGTACTTATTGAAACAATTCTCTATGAAAATATAGATACATAGGACTTGATTTACCCACAATATCTTTCTTATTTCACTGTATTGGCGTAATGTATGAAATAATCAAATTAAATAAACAAGTACTTCAACTATATAACTTTAAATTGCATAGTTGGAGCATCCAGAAAAACATTATTGCCGGGCGAGATCGTTGTGCACAGTCAATGACGACGTCGTCACAGCTACCCACCCTTTTTTTTTTTTGCAATAGCTTTTATGATGTGTCGAACTACAAGTTTGTCTTGTATAGAAGCTTGCTCAAGAATGTACCTTTGCAATATTGAAATCCCTCAATAAGTAAATTCTTTTTATGTACCTAATCATGAGAAATAAAATTATTCTTTAAACTTTTATTACCTATTGTTTGTATGCCGATCAACAGTCATACCCTTAAGAAACCTTTACAATCACTGATATATTTAAATCAGTTAGCGTCACACGACATAGGTATGATTGAAGTAAGTACCCATGTTTCAAAAGTAAGCAAAGAAACATCCTTTACCGGATTTTGTTAATAAATAAGTTAAAATTTAAAAATACATTTGGAACAATATACTCCTACTATATCTAATCTGTGCCACTACCCACAGAAATTAACTGCAAGTTGCATTAGAACAAACTTGATAGATAAGTTGATCTTTTACAATGAATCCAACGTATTGATTAATACGTGCGCGCGCTAGTGACAACCTCTTGATTAAATGAGCTAGCACATCACTATATATGATTTTGTACTTTATACACCAGGAGTAAATAAAATGAAATGCAATATTTAGTAAACGTGATTCATCGATCACAAGCATAGAGCAACATGGACTATTGCCGCGCGTGGAAGTCCCTGTTGCTCGAAGATCACAAGCATCAATGACAAAAATAGGAAAAACATTAACCAGATATAATTAGGTATAGTAGGTAAATGTATATTCAACCAATAGACAGAACTTGTTCTTTCTACTCGTAACTTCTACTATCCCCACTGAATATTTTATTTACGCAGTATAAATCTAGTTTACTATAAATTTATGTAGATTGGTTAACCTCCGTTTAATATTATTGTTTTAACGCTTTGCGGGGAATAGAACAGATTTAATACTTAATAAAACACATTTATTCACATGCAATAGGTTACGTAATACCTATTACAAATAGAATCATGTATTGTATTGTATAGGTGAAATGTACCTACATCAATAATAAGTACTCAATGCAATTTTTTTTTTATTTTTTTTTAATTATTATATGTATACCTATGATTTGTTTACAAGAGATTTAATTCAAGTGAAGTGTTAATAAACCGCATTCCTTTAACGCAATTATTTAACTTCAACGTTTTCCTAATAACTTGAAATTTAGTCAAATTGTTTTGTTACCTTCCTGTGTCTTAAGCGTTTTCGTCATTTATTTATGACATCAACTAGCTCGTTTCGTCTAGATGCCAATAAACGATGACGTTTGACAATATTTTAATATTATTCGTAATGACTGGATGAAACAATTATAAATTACTTATTGTTACCGGTAACATAATTTGAAAATTTATTCTTTTTTTTTTCGCTGCATAAGTACAATATTCTACCCTCAAAACAGTAGTTGTACTGATAATTTCACCTAAACTAAGTATACTACATCTATAGTTATCCTTCATAATGTATGCATAATATGGGCATATGCCATGTATATGTGAAGGTATTTGAGCTTAATTTGGGAACATAGATAGCTTGTTCACTAAGCATGAGCACATAGAATAAGTATTTATAGAAGTATAAAGATTAACGTAAGGCGAGTTGAAATACAAATCGGTTTTTTTTTGTTACCGTCTCAAAATATGTGAACATCTTATTTTGTATATTTTATTTATGAATATAGAGACGAATTGTAGTTACGAATACATTGTTACGCATTGGTATTTACTACAGTTATGACACACTCAACAGAACAGTTACAGTATAGGAGATAGGTACGTATGAAGAGGAATCATACAAGTACCTCTCCAATCAAACCTATGAGATAAAACCACGACTATTCATTATATTTATAATACAAACAAGTATTTTTGCAGTAAGCACCTTACAGTATAAAATTACATATTTTAAGTAACTGATAAGGTGTACGCTGGGATGATTGTTATTTGTGTTTCATAAAGTATACCTGTGTATGTTCTTAGAAAAATAAAATCTCTTTATGTATATACATATATATATATATATATATTTTTTTTTAATGTACATCTTGTATTTTCATCAGCTTCGCAGTATTGCATCTCGATTGCTAAAACCTAATTTGTTTTGTAAACGCTTACTATTACAGTACAAGGTTATAATTAGTTTTGATCATTTGCTAATTTGTCCCTGTTAAAAGTACTGGGTAAATTTCAAAGATTATTTCACCATTTGAATAGGCACAACATTATCTTTGAGTAACCTAAGCTGAGTATAATGTTCACTGGTGGTACGAGACTACGACTGGACGTTAGTGCCACGCCACGTAAGTAAAAATATGTTTATGCTATGGTTGGTATTTCTTTTGTCGAGTATTTGTCTAACATAATTTACCCACATAATCAAGACAGTACTGAAACTTAGCTCAGTGTTAAACCTAGCTAGAAAGATTTATTCATCACCTGAGCAAATAACAAATTTGATAGTGAGCAATTAAGTCGTCTGAGATTTTAGGCCACACATAATAATATATGCCAATAAACTTCAAATTTAGCAAATAACTAACGTCTTAATCATAATAATTAGAACGAGCTCACCGCGTTGATCTTGTAGTCACGTAGTCACCATGTAGTCAGCATCAGCTGAACTGGTAGTCGAGCAGTTGGATACACCTTGCTTGTTCTACGTAGCATTTGTCTTCGTCTGCGCGTAGTATCCCGCTTCTGAAAATTGTTAGGATGAGGTTATAGTATAGGTATATAACTAGGGTCATAAATAAAGCAAAGTAGGTTAATCCACATAATTTTATTAGAACCTTACAATTAAAGTTGTTTATTCTGAATTGTATCTCAATATCTTTTAATTTCAAAGCTACATACTACTAGGGCTTCGGAACGACCACTGCTGAGAAGAAACCCCGCAAGAAACTCATTGAACAGTGTTGGTCCCTATTATGCCAGAGGGGTCTGTTATATATTTTTATATATTAATTTGTTTTTATCATGTAACAGTTACATTATGATTTAACAGTAAGTACACAATAAACATGTTATGTCTGTAATCTAGAAGCTACTGTTAAATACATATTTATAAAGGCTCTTTACGTATTCTAATAACAAACATCTTGAATAATTAGTAAGTAATACGATTATACCAAGAGTAAAGAATGCTACTCTGCAAAGCGACACTATTAATTTTATTCTACCCTTTAACAACACTGATGAGTAATAAAATAATCGTTAAGCACTAACAAATACATTACAACAATTGTTATATAGAATTTAACTTTACTAGCAGTATAAATAACTAATCCTGCGTTTAAACATAACCTTTACAACATAGAACTTATCTTTCGTGCGATGTTTACTCCACGGCGGCTCAACAAGAAGTGACCGTTGAATCCCTTTCTACCGTCACGATAACTCGGTATTGCAAAACATCTACATTTACCCTCATTATTTCTAATAATTATTTTATAAATCTTTGTTGTTTTTATATAAATGTACTATATATATTTATCTACATAATTATATAGTTTTAGTACCATATTTCTTACAGTATAGCTACTAAGCCTGGGCAACATATAGGCTACAATTGATTTTGAAAACTGGAACACCTGATGAAGAACCATAACAGAACAGCTAAACTATATGAAATATGGAAATGGTGCCTTAACAAAAGTCGTTCAACCTGATGAGCATTTTCTGCTGACGTATAAAAATTGAAGATCCGGAACATCTGATGAAAAGCTCCAAGAGACCAGCTACACTATAACATATATGGAAATGGCGCTTTAGCAAAAATCGTTCAACCTGATGAGCATTTTCTGCTGACGTATAAAAATTGAAGATCTGGAACATCTGATGAAAAGCTCCAAGAGACCAGCTACGCTATAACATATACGGAAATGGCGCCTTAGCAAAACTTGATTAATCTAATGAGCATTTTCTGTAGACGTATAAAAATCGAAGATCCGAAACATCTGAAACAGTTTGAAACATAAAAAGGCTTTTCATCTAAGCGAAAGTTACGTGGGCGAAGCCGCGGGCAACAGCTAGTACAGAAATAAATCTCTCCAACTATCTCTATCGCTCGCTACCTGCTGCCACCGCCTATCAAAGGCCGACGATTCGTCAGACCATCTCATTTTCGGCTTGCCATTAGTTATAACTTTGCTAAAATTACGAAATCAAATATTACTTGACAATTCAATAGTTCTTTCAAAATTGGCGTTATAACGATAAATAAAATAATTTAGAGAGTTAAAAATATTGAATTTGACCTGGATTATTTATTGGTAGTTGGCGCAGATTTCCTCTCGAGTGCACTGTCGAAGATATTAAAAAAAAATTCTAAAGACGGTTATTAGCTTTTCGCAATATGGTAGGCACTAGATATTTATTACTCACGCTTGATTTCACTGATTTATTAATTTTTGAATACGACTATATCCTATCGAACAGAAGGGATATATTCCTGGATGTCGAGGTACTGAACCAAATAACCGCAGATAGTGACCATAGAATTGTACGGGGTAAGGTTAAGCTGGACTTGAGGAAAGAGCGTAGATCACTCTGCTGTAACCCAAGCACTAACTGGAACTATGAATCACTTGAAAGACAGAGACATGCTTTTGAGAAACTTCTTGATGATAAATTAAAAAATAAACCCATAGGAGAGTCTGTCTCTGAGATGAATAACACAATAACAGAGACAATCACTGAAGTAGCGAAGACATTCAACCATCCAGAACCAAAAGGAAAGTATGGAGCAATTCTCTCAGAGTCTACCAACAAACTTATTGAGAAAAGAAGTCGTGTAGCGAACCAGTCTCCTAGCGAAACTAAACATCTTAATAAAATGATTAGGAAATCGATAAGACAGGATGTCAGACAGAACAACCTTAACATAATTAAAGACACCATTGAGCGATACCGAGGACCTAAAGTGTTCAGAAGGAAGACGAAAAAAGGTTTAGCCCAAAATCACAAAAGAAGATGGAACCGTAGTGACCAGTAGACCTGACATATTAAAAGCGGTAGAAGACTTCTACCATGCGCTGTATAACACTCAGATGGAAGAGCCATCCCAACCAGTGACAGACAAGAGAGCAAAGCTTCATCGACACCTTACCGAGGACCTTCCAGACATTAGTCTGTATGAAATAAAAAACTCACTTAAGAAAATGAAATCCGAAAAAGCCCCTGGGAAGGATGGCATCACAAGCGAGCTTCTGAAATTTGGTGGGAAAGCTATCATGGCGTAACTACAGGTCCTATTTAATAAAGTTATCCACGAGGGAGTTACACCAGACGAATGGAAGACTGCTATAGTGACCTTGATACATAAGAAAGGAGATAAGACAAAATTGTCTAACTACAGGCCTATTTGTATTCTTAACCATATATATAAACTTTTTACCAAAGTGGTCTGTGCTAGGATAACCAAAAAACTTGATGATGCACAGCCAGTAGAACAGGCGGGCTTCCGGTCCAACTTCTCCACAGTGGATCACATCTTCACCACGCGTCAGCTCTTAGAAAAATGCAACGAATATAACTTGCCTCTACACGTGGCCTTTGTCGACTATGAAAAAGCTTTCGATTCGGTTGAACATTGGGCAGTCTATCATTCACTGAAAGGTATAATGTAGATGATAGATACATACAGGTAATTCGAGAAGTATACAATAAGGCTACGTTGCAATTCAAGTTACATGACCTAACGCAACCTATCCAGGTCTCACGTGGTGTAAGACAAGGCGATACCATTTTACCAAAATTGTTCACATCGGCGCTGGAGGACATGTTCCGCACTATTGATTGGTCAGGTAAAGGCATAAATGTTAACGGAGAGCGACTGACACATCTTAGGTTTGCTGACGACATTATCATTGTAGCTTTGTCTTTAGACCAGCTGCAAAACATGCTTGAAGACCTACAGCAAGCCTCAAGTAAGATAGGCCTAAAGATGAACATGGCCAAAACCCAATTTATGAGTAAAGACGACGTGGACCACATTGTGGTAAACGGACAAAAAATCCAGCGAGTGTCTCAAACACGTACCATGGACAAATGCTCACACTAGACAAAAACTCCCAAGAGGTAGAGGTGAAGAGGCGGATCCGACTGGGATGGGCTGCATTCGGGAAGTTGGACGACGTCTTTAAGGGAAAACTACCAATGAGCCTCAAACGTAGAGTATTTGACCAATGCGTCCTTCCCGTAATGACCTACGGCTGCCGACCTGGACCCTCACTGCAAAATGCATATATAGTCTAAAAGTGGCGCAACGGGCTATGGAACGATCCATGCTAGGCATCTCCCTAAGAAACAGAGTACGCAACACCGAAATTAGGAAGCGCACAAAAGTAACAGACATTAGCAGAAGGGTTGCTACTCTGAAGTGGAAATGGGCAGGTCACATATGCCGTAGGGAGGACGGAAGATGGGGCCGAAAGCTACTGAACTGGAGACCGTGGATGGGACGCAGAAAACAAGGCAAACCAGCTGCCCGTTGGAGTGACGACATCGCCAAAGTTGGAGGCCCATTATGGAAAAGAATTGCACAAGACCGAGAAGCTTGGCGTGCATTAGAGGAGGCTTATGTCCTGCAGTGGATTAATTAAGCTGGAAAAGAAGAAAGAAGATCCCGCACAGAGAAACATTCAGCATTTTTTAAATAAGAAAGGTTTGGTCGTCGCGGGCCTTGGTCTATTTATGTGCCAAAAATAATTGAATTCTGACATGTTTTGACATTTTAAATCAAACTGACATAAAAAGTTTCGATTTCTTAATTTTCAGCCAGCAGTGATAAAATAAGTTTAAGTTTCCATGACAACAAAATTAATGATATGTATTTATAGGTGCACACTAAAAATATTTTTTTTTTTTTCCAAAAAAAATAAACCGACTTCCATCATAAAACTTAAAATCATGAAATAATATAGGCAGATTTATCAAAAAGAAAAATGTATTGGCATGCTACCCACTGAACGAGGTGAAGTCGTAAGTTAAAGTAATCAAATTTGACTGGCATGGCAGTTCGATTCGTTTGAGCGTGTATGAAAGAAGGAACTTCCGAGTCCTATGCAGTTTATATCAGGCGTCTTCTATGTTCGTATGCCCATATTATTCCGATTTCAGTGGTAGAGGTGTCATTGACATGCTTGCTTGTGGGCAATGTACTTTAAGACCAGGTCCAACCTGAGCTGCAAAAAATAAAATTCATATGCGCTTAAGCCTGCATCACACGTTTTTAGCCAAAACAGGCGTGAATTGATTCTGGTGCTAAATCTAGATCATTAATGATAATAAAAATAGTACAATAGGCTTCTCAAATAACTGCTACTACATGTACGAGACAGAAAAAAATATTTTGCCTGTTATTTTTGCAACTATACCTTCCAGAAAAAATGAAAAACACGAAAAACAAGGTTCACGGCTTTAACTAAATCGTTATGTAAAACACAAATCATAATTTCTACATTATGTTAAATCGCGAGTTTATTAAACTAGCTACAAGTTTCTGGTTTTATATTTTTGAAAAAAAATTCTGAAAAAATGTTTAAAATCGTAGCAATTCACAAAGAATTTTTTACTATGGCAGCGAAACGCTCAATATATAAGAGTTCCAAGCCCACGAAAAATCAGTCTGCCGTATGAATTCAAAGGGAATCCACGTCGCTCTGCTGCTCGAGAGGCATTTAATTTTCGCGTGTTCATGTATTCGCAGACAGCAGAGAGTAATGTAGATCAGAGTTGCATATTTATTACTTTTAATTTTTTTTAAATTTATATCGGTACCATTTTCATACTCATGATGGCCGACAATTTTTGATGAAATATAAATCGTAATAAATCGCAATCATAGAAATCGTAATAAATCAAATCATAGAAATCGAAATCATAAAAATCAAAATAAATCCAAATCAAGATCCAAGATGGCAAACAGCTTTTTTTTTAATTTTGCAATATGGGTTTCGTTTTATAAGTTTTTCAGTGCGCTGGTTACGAAAATAACATTTATTTTGAGATCCAAGATGGCGGACAGCTTTTTTATTTTTATTTTGCAGTATGGGTATCGTTTTATAAGTTTTTCAGTGCGCTGATTACGAAAATAACATTTATTTTGAGATCCAAGATGGCGGACAGCTTTTTTTTAAAATTTTGCAGTATGGGTATCGTTTTATAAGTTTTTCAGTGCGCTGATTACGAAAATAACATTTATTTTGAGATCCAAGATGGCGGACAACTTTTTTTCAATTGTACAAGATGGGTATGGTTTTATAGGTTTTTCGGTGCGCTGATGACAAAAATAACATTTATTTTGAGATAAAAGCTGGCGGACAACTTTTTTTTTTCAATTTTACAATATAGGTATGGTTTTATAGGTTTTTGGGGACGCTGATCTTAAAATAAATGTTATCCCAAAAACCCATAAAACGATACCCATATTGTAAAATAAAATAAAAAACTGCCCGCCATCTTGGATCTCAAAATAAATGTTATTTTCGTAATCAGCGCACCGAAAAACATATAAAATAATACCAATATTGTAAAATAAAAAAAAAGTTGTCCGCCATCTTGGATCTCAAAATAAATGTTATTTTAATCATCAGCGTCCCCAAAAACCCACAACACGTTAACCATATTGCAAGATTTAAAAAAAAATGTCCGTCATCTTGGATCTCAAAATAAATGTTATTTTTGTCATCAGCGCACCGAAAAACCTATATAACCATACCCATATTGTAAAATTGAAAAAAAACGTTGTCCGCCATCTGGGATCTCAAAATAAATGTTATTTTCGTAATCAGCGCACTGAAAAACTTATAAAACCATACCCATATTGTAAAATTGAAAAAAGTTGTCCGCCATCTTGGATCCAAAAATACTATTTTTGGTAAACTTTATCCCGAAAAGTTGGCCTTCATGGGATGCCAGGCAGATATTTAACATCTTAGCATCCTGCACGACGGTCATGCTATTTTCTGTCGCGGCATTCGTGTCCATTTTACTGCCAAATCACGCCAAGTATATTTTACATAAAAAAATGGTCGTAATTTTATTTTTAGTATAAATTTATTACCGTAAAGCAAGAAAAAAGAATTATATAGGTACCAACAAATTCTTTGCCGGATCCCTGTCACTCATTACTTCGGGTTGGCGGCAATCTCACGTCGATGTGTGCGTGTGACTTGCACACAGCCAGCTGCGGTCTATCAAATACCTAAACTCGGTCGGGCGCGCGGACGTGATACACTCTTAACCGCGCCGTGTGCGCTTTGCAATAAGATAGTTTTTTGCACAACTTTTGTTGGCAGGATCGAACAGATTTTGTACCGATTTAGCAACTCTTTCTCAAATATTATTATAGTACATTACGATACAAGTGTGCAAAGTTGGTCATTACGCACAAGAGGCGATATTGGCGCGCGAGCCGAAGGCGAGCGCGCTAATAAAGCCGAGTGTGCGTAATGACCAAATGCACACGTGTATCGTACGACGTTTTTCAACACACTTGTGAGTAAAAAAAATAATGTGGTCCTAACATCTAATTATCGGAAAACGATTGCGCCCTTTTGTCATTCCTCCACTTTATAAAACATTCATATGCCGCCAAATACTTACGTTTTAGGGCAACTTACGAGGCAATAAACTATTACTTGCATTACGCGCCTCGTTAATGATTTCGGTTGGAGTTAAATTTACATATTCTTCCATACTAGTCGACATTTTATTAAATATTTAATATGCTAACAAGGCGAATATCGGAAAATGTACCTAACAAGCACAACATAATAAACATAGTCTTGTTTTTTATTCTTGTGCCGCCGCCCGCCACCCGCGCCGTGCGCAGGGAGCGCGCGGTGCACGCTGCGGATGGCAGGTATACAGCCAGTGCTTGCCTGTATAAAAATCATTATCTTTACTTATTTAAAAATTGTTGTTATTTTCCCTATTTGATCTTATATGTATTATGCGGCTAAATTAAAAATGCTTTGTGGAATTCATAACACGCATTAGTTTTCTATCTTCTGTATAGCGCAGTATGGTAATTTTTATTTCCAAACACCTCCGTAATATATTCGTAATACCTTCGTAATATAATAAGGGCCTAAATTCGATGTAATAAGACCCATTTTACGAGCAAGTGTGTTGAAAAAAATATTAGTTTTAAAACAAAAGTGCTCGATTAAGCCTTTAATATAGCATATATAGAAACTAATTATATAAAAATATATATTATATGTTATCGCTGAAAATTTTAAGTTTCATGACTTGAAAGCTGAAATATTTTCTAAATTTTCGGTGCCTTTATAAATTATTAAGCCGAAAATATGTATTTTTATTAAAAAGTACACGATTGAAACCTTAATAGAGATCATAATCTATATCCTGTATTATTTTTCCACTTCGTAAATAAACTCAAATTAGGTAAATTTCTGCATGAAAAATTACAATTGTTTTGAATTTGGGCCTTAAATAATATTCTGTAATAGTCATGATTACGTGGCATCGTACGATTAAAAGAGTGTCATATTTATAAAACAATTGTTGATATGCAAATTTCAATAAAATTATGTCACAAAGTGTACATGCAACTTAAAATTATATTAAACAAACTATTCATTAGTAATAAGGGTGATGGGAAGAACTGATTGCCGAGATACATGTACTTCCAGTTCGGGAACTTCTGTTGATAATAATACAAATAGCGTAGGTGAGCACTTTCGATGGTGAGCACTAAAGAATTTTGGAATTGGTACAGTGAAACTGTATACGATTTTATTGTCATCTATATTTATAATATAAAGGATTTCAGTTTGACTTTGGAAATTCCACCCCCGAGGGAGTAAAATGGGTAAAAACTAAATTAACGCTCCCCCGGCCCAGGGCCTGCTAGTATAATCCTACTACCCTTATAATAAATGCAAGAGTTTGGATGTGAGTTTGTGAATTTGTGAAGATGTTTGTAATTCAATCACGCAAAATCTACTGGACGGATTTCGATGAAATTTGGTATACACGGGTAGAAAAATACCGGCATAAGGTACTTTTTGTCTCGAAATTCCCACGGAAGCGAAGCCCCGGGGCACGGCTAGTATGTAGTATAAAATCTGTGTTACACTCAATTCAATTCAAATAATTTATTGCTTTTCACATTGTACAGTAGTTACATAAAGGTTACACGTCACTACAAATTTTAGGTACAATGTAAACCCTGTCGGGCATTGCAATTAAAATAGAGAGGAACGGCATGCAAGCGGATTGTTAAAGATTTTACAATTTAAATATATAATTATGTAATAGTTATCGTCAAGTTATTATTAGTTTTAGATTTAATAATATTATTAATAGAATTTAAAATGTCAATTTTTTAATTATATGTCGTTAAAATATCCGTCCAACGTGTAAAAACATTTATTTATTAAAATTAATTTTAAGTTTTTTTAGAAATGAAGAATATTTTTCTTCATTCCTTAAATCGTCAGGTAGGGCATTATAAATTTTTATAGCCATAGATAGTGGCCCCGAACTAAACAATTTTAAATTAGATGTCGGTATTACTAGTTTGTTTTTCCTCCTAGTAGGATAACGTCGCGGTAAATCGTCCTCTTTTGTAAATAGTTGAGGATATCTTCGTACAAATTTGCACGCTTCTAGGATGTAAATCGAAGGTAAAGTTAATATCTTTAAGTTTCTAAAATGCGGCTTACAAGTCTCTGTCTGTTTAATATTCAAAATTATACGAATACATTTTTTTTGTAATATAAAAAGTGTATCTACGTCAGTGCTATTTCCCCAAAGAACTATTCCGTATGTCAGCCACGAATATGCATACGCGTAATAAGCTGTAATGGCGGTTTTCTCACTTGTTGTCATTTTGAGTTCTCTGAGTGCGTATGTAAACGACGACAGTTTGGTTGCTACTTTGCTCACGTGCGCTTTCCAGCTCACACTTGTGTCCAACATTAAACCGAGTAATTGGAATGTACTGACGGTTTCAAGGATTTTTCCCTCATATTCATATTTTATACAAAGGGAGGATTTTTGATATGGTCTAAATTCAATTATTTTTGTTTTATTAAAATTAATTTCTAAATTATGGTCCGTGGTCACACTGACCTTTGTGCGAAATCACGTCCATATGGTTTCTACGAATAGTGATGAATTATTGAATATTAAATACAGTGAGAGTGTTATATAAGCATATAATCCTATCAGAAAGCACCAAACCACCACCCGAGTAACGTTGCTTGATTGTATGGTTTCTATACATAGGCCCAACGGAGAAAAACAATATGTGGCCCTCCGTAGGAGGTTTCACAAAGGCCCTAAGTAGTTGGCCATTCAGCAAAACATGCGGCCAAATCTAACCGTTGTCCAACCAAAGACATATATAATATGTGGCCCTACCAAATGCCTACCAAAAATGCTATTAGGGCACTTATCCGAGAAATAGGACCGCGAAGCGAAATAAGGTCTAGTCCCGGGGCCTGCTGACCCCGGGACCCTGCAAGCCTTCGCGTCGTAAATCATTAATCTAAAACCTCATTGAAGACCTCGTTGCTGTGGACCTGAGCACCGAAGTCGGCTCTCATTACCCGCCGGCCGAGAGCATTGGGCTCCCATTACCCGCCTACCGTGCCTGCTGTGCCGTCAGTTGTGGATAAGGCAAGGCCACCTACTACCTGCCTGTCGTGCCTGCTGAGCCGTCAGTTGTGGATAAGGCAAGGCATCCTACCGCCTAACGTGCCGCTGTGCTGCCCGTGTCCTCGTCCGAATTCATTACCCTTCCTTCTTTCTTTACCCTTATACCCCTGTGCCGCGTTCGCTTTCTAGTGTTTTTACCCCAGTGTTTTTTTTGTTTCCAGTAGTTTTTGTGTGATGTGCGTACCAAGATACAGATAGACTAAAAGACAGACAGACAAAAAAAAAATCAAAAAAAAATCGTTTTAGCTTGTATTGGCTCTATAAAGACCCACATATATTTTATTTTTCTTAAATATTTCTTATTTACAAACACAGACCAGTTACAGTTTTATTATATGTATTGATGATGACATATGTATTGATTGATATCTTAGTGAAATCTCTCCCCATGTTCATCAATGACTGCACCTCAATTGGGAGGAAAGAAATCTAAGTGGGAATGTAGAAAATGTATTTTCAGGGACATGCTATACCCCAAAGCCTGAAAATTCGTCAGAAGGCTTAATATAAGTTGTTCATATGCTTGCAACAGTAACGGCGACAAATACTTCGAACTTAAGCGTGAATTAAAGTCTCCACACATAAAACAAATGGCGATTTTTTACTCTCATTAGATATTGTATTATCGATTTAATGCCAAAGCAAAGGAAACAAATGAAATGTCCATGAGTTAACGACGTAAATGCAAAGTGTCAAAATATATCAGTAATTGGCGGTTCTATACTTAACCAAAACAACAGCTGACCTAGTTATTAATCAAAATGTGGGTAGATTAATTTAATACACCCATAGCAAGAATAAATAACAATTAGATGCGATATGTATACGACGTCTAAATGTGAATACAACAATTTTTAAAGTGTTGAGGTGGTCGTTATTTGATCATTTTTGAAAAAAAATCATATTATCGCAATCGGACCTGAGAAATTTTTAAAAGTATTTTTCTAAGGATATACTTACCAAAAGGAACCAAAAATATATGAGTTTTATTTCAGAGCCTTTAATTAATAGTACTTAATAAAAATTTAAATACAATAGCCAAGTAAAATTTTACTGTTCGAGGGGGGGACACTTGACTCTAACAAAATTTATCACTTTAAAGTTAAATATTTCGCAAACGGATCATTGTACCAAATTAGTTTTCTTGTACTAGTATTCTAGCGGACAGACGGGCAGACATGACGAAATATAAGGGTTCCTTTTTTACTTCGGAACCCTAAAAAGGCATTCACCGGACGTCTGGCATTACCATCATGGCATAGAAAAAATACACTAAGATCATGACAAGACTGTCACGCCATTTTCCGTCACGGCATTCGAGTCGACTTTACTGCCAAGCCGCGCCAATAGATAAGTAATCAATAATGATATGAGGATTTTTTAAATGTCTATGATGGAAAGAGGCTTAAAAATAGCACTTATAAAAAGCACTTTCGTATTATTCCCACACAAAAAACTGTTTTCGCTTATATTTTATTTTTTCTGTTTCTTTTGAAATTCCAAGGAATTTTGTAAGTACTGCCACGATGTATTATAAATAGGTAATCCATGGAAATGTTATACGTGTAACATTAGGTCCAGAGTGATGTCGCCGTCATTTCTATGCTGTGTCGTCGATGCGACGTCCTCCTTCGGTTTGCCAGTCGTTCTTCCCCCTGATTTTCATGAGCGATATGTAAAGGGTTCAAGGAAGAGCGGGCGTTGTCATAGTTAATAACAGGACCCACACAGGTTGCAAGCTCTAGTGGTCCCTCAGGACCACTAGGGCTTGCAACCAGCAGACAAGACTACAATACAACAGGCAGACACTATAGCGATTTCCACTTGTTACGATCCTTAAAGATCTCTCTTGGTTCCTCTTCTCTTCATGCATGCTTTTCGGTTATGGGCTTTAATATCTCCCTTTTTAAGGAGGTCCGCGATCTGGTTACAGTGTATTCTCTGAGGTCGACCCTCACCATCTCTTCCATTCACAACTGCTTTATAAATACCTTTCGTTAATCTCTTTTCACCCATTCTCTCAACATGCCCAAACCATCTCAACAATCCTTTTTTCAATTTTGGACACTACATATATAAGTTATTATAATTTACTAAATATATAAGTAACAATAGTATAATGGGACTGCTGGGACATGGTTTACTAAAAATATTGTCCCATTTAGTTAGTGGAACATAAACATCCCACATGCCCCATAATGAGAGCTGGGAGTCATAGCACACCTATGAATGATCTATCGGTTACTGCAACACACACTTATTTTCTCGTTGTTTTGTACTTACTGTTGTATAAAACTGTACCTGTGTGTTTTGTAGCTACAAATATAGATTTTTATCTAACTTACTATATAAACCCCGCCGCTTATATTCTGAGGGGAGGGGGCACGACCCACGTAGGTAAAAACGCGTTATTTTCGTTGGCAACAAAATTTAAAACAAAATCGCCAAATTTGTTTTCATGTCGTGGATTACTGAATTCCGAGAGTTTATATTTTTGGCAGAAAATAACAAAAATATATTTATAAAAAAAATCATCTGAGACTGAGATTGCGAGAAGGAAAATATTATTTTTTAAATATAGATTTATATTTCCTCATTAGAAATACAAAATAACTTAGCCAGTTGTAACAGTGGTTTCCTCATTTAATTTACAGTCAGACACTTGGTTTGGATGAATCATCGAGATATTATGTAGGTACGGTAGGTATGGATGTATCTTTAGTTCAAGCAGAGTTCCAGTACAATGCAAATTGCAATATGTCAAAAGCTGACGTCATCAGCCCATGTTATGACATTATCAGACATGTTGTCAGCCTTGGTCATCGGACATGGGCACAGGAGACTGTATAGAAGAAGTTATTACACGTGTTATTTTGCCGCTGCCTGACATACCTAAGACGCATTAGAATTCCACTCTAGATAAGAGACGCGGGTGAAAATACAAACAAAAGCTAGTTTAATGAGAATATGCAATGTTTAGGCATTCCACATAACGCGTGGGCTCGACACTCAACTCGACAGTCGAGTAAACAATAAAAGTTCTCGGAATTATCGTAGGTAATTATTTTATATGCCAAGTAAAAAAATATCTAATAAGCTTTCTTTTTGCCTTTCCTTGAAAATATTAAATAAAAAAATATAATGATGAATAATGCGTATTGCTCAGTTGGGTGCGGCCGTTACGCCCTCAATCCGCCACGCACTCGGCCGCGACGCTCACAATTTGTTTGCTCATTGTTTTGATAGACCTATTTTATGTGTAAAATATCTCTCTTCTCTTTAGTCGTATTCCTCATGACTGAGGGTCGTGGTCATTATATGGAATGAAACACACACAACGACTATCTTGGCAATTTTAATGGAGTGGTTTGCTATTGCCTTCTTTATTTCACACAAGCTGATAATCATCACTCAGTTTCCTCACGATGTTTTCCTTCACCGGAAGCAAGTTGTGGTCGATTAAAACTAACATAGGTATACATGAGTCAGATTGTTACACAAACTCATGTAGCACGAGCAGGATTCGAACCTGGGACCTTTGCAGCCACAAGCGGGCGCCCTACCACTCGGCCACCACCGCTTCGTGTGTACATTAGGGTGTCCCGAAAAACTGTTTTTTTAGCTTTGCTTAACTCAAGACGTCTCAAAAGTTGCAAAATCGATCGTAGATTATGAAAAAAATAGTAATAAAAATATATAAATAAATCCTGTGAGCTCTACCAGATCGTCAAAGTTTTGAAAATTACCATTTTAAGGGTGATATTTCGCTTTTTTAAATTTCAGTTTCGGAACTAAATAAAAAAGAATACTTATAGTTTTTTATATTTACGTATAATGAAGACACTACATTTTAATTTTCGTGTAAGAACACGGTACCATCGTCTTCCAATTAGTTAGATAACATCCTTCAAGTTTCGTCGAGTTTCAACTTAATTTCATACAACAAGACATGAGCTTTCTTCGTTGCCTAATATGCCTAATGCGTAATAGTCGCAATTGACTATTATTTCATAGAAAGTTATTTAGGCAATGAAGAAAGCTCATGTCTTGTTGTATGAAATTAAGTTGAAACTCGACGAAACTTGTGTAAAACGTGTTCTTACACGAAAATTAAAATGTAGTGTCTTCATTATACGTAAATATAATAAATATAAAAAACTATAAGTATTTTTTTTTATTTAGTTTAGAAACTGAAATTTGAAAAAGAGAAATATCACCCTTAAAATGGCAATTTTCAAAACTTTGACGATCTGGTAGAGCCCACAGGATTTATTTATATATTTTTATTAATATTTTTTTCGTAATCTACGATCGATATCGCAACTTTTGAGACGTCACGCGTTAAGCAAAGCTAAAAAAACAGTTTTTCGGGACACCCTACTGTTCATTCGTTTGTTTCTACCCGCTCTGCATGCCACAGGTGGTTGTCCCTTGTTCTTGTTCAGCCTTCTTACTCTTCTTATTTATTTATGATTTTATTTATTTAAAACAAATAACAACATTATTGCAGTGTATACACTAAAGCATTGTTATTAGCATTAATTATAATAATGTAAGTGTGCGATAAATATTTCCTGAAGTAGGTATTCCTCGAAGCGCACCTAAAGTTTGAATAAAAATTTTCACTGTTTTTTACCGGGAGTGCGAGAGCGGTAAACATAATACGGAATCACTGTTCGAATATTAACTGTCAGGTCAGGATGAGGATATTTCCAAAATAACATGCACTGCTTATAATAGATAGGGTAAACGACTCCTTCCTCAAGTTACAGCCCAAAGAATCCAGGGATTCATCGGATATTCACGGATTAAGAATCATTTTTAACACTAACCTTACATTTGGTCCACGTGTTACGGCTAGGGGCCCCACCACGCATGGAGCAGTCCATTTCAACCAGTGAGTTTTAATGAATGGTCCTCTGTGCTAACTAGCCAAACACAGTGTGCGCAGAGATTCCGGACAAACCAAGTGGCGGGAAGATTCTGTACCGAAACTTTGCCGGGAAAAAACCCACCGGTAAAAATAAGTACCGGGAGAAAATCTCCACGCGGCACCACGTTTGTCCGACTAGACCCTAACTAACTTAAGCTATACGCAGACTGCTACCACCATAGTTTATAACGGGAACTACAGAACCCTATATATTAACCCTAACTTAATAATTACAACCACCCACAAACTCAAGGGTCCACTTACCAAACTTAATCTTCCTGCTCTTCGGATCCAATCTTGAGTGTCTTCGGAAAGGGGGGATCCCTAATCACCCTACCTAACCCATGAGATCTCAATTCCCCAGAACAAATAATTAGATTTCTTCCCGAAGGTTGACTCGGCAACAGGTAGATGTGAGCGACCAGCCACGTTTCACATCTCACAGGAAAAAGTCACAATAACGGGTTACACAAACACAAACTTAATAGTTATTTAACAAAAAGGAAATTCACAATTATAACTCCAACTAATTGACAATCAAAAGACGCGGGACCTCTCCGCGTATTAAAACAAACCGATATAGCACTGGACAATGGCGGTCGACCGCGACGCCATTCACGAGCAGTGTGAGAACCCCGCGGCCGCCTAGCGGCAGCAATGCGAAACGCCCGCGTTTCATTCCAAGCAATTATATTACAAACATCCCCCCGTCCCGGTCTGAGAAGCAGACCGCTAGCTTACTCTACGGGAAGGCGGGCGAGAGAGGTCACACCTCTCCTTAAAATCGAACCGACGACCAACACCTCAGCCACACGCGGAGTGCCGTCTCCGCCAAGAATTAAACGTAATATGCGAGCTCGTCGCCAAAGCAATGAGGGCAAATTTGCCTCTTTTAACAATACTAAATCACCCTCCCTGGGAGGCTCAGTCCTGTCTGTCCACTTCACTCTTTGCTGCAGCAAATGCAAATATTCAAGCGACCAGCGACGCCAAAAGTCCTGGCTCATTTGCTGCAACATTTGAAAACGCGACAACCGATATACGCGTTCATCCTTCCAAGGGTATTCGGGCAGGGCATTTAAAGGCCCTCCCACCAAAAAATGACCAGGCGTGAGAGCTTCCAAGTCATTTGGATCTGGAGATAGCGGACAGAGAGGACGAGAGTTGAGGACCGCCTCAACTTTACAAAACACTGTGGCCAGCTCTTCAAAAGTTAGAGCCGTTTCTCCGATAATGCGGCGGAGGTGGGTCTTTGCGGATTTCACAGCCGCTTCAAAAATCCCTCCCCAATGGTGGCAACTTGGGGGACTAAACTTCCAGGTTATTCCCCTTTGGGCAGCAATTTGACTTAAGCTAGTACAATTTTCATCAATAAACACAGAAACATCCTTAAGATAATTTACAGTTCCCTTATAGTTTGTGCCATTATCAGACCTAATAAGGGAAGGTAGACCTCGACGCGAAACAAAGCGATCCAACGCGGCGACGAAGGCCTCCGTAGTCAGAGCCGACACCACCTCCAAATGGACAGCCTTGGTGGCCAAACAAACAAATACACACAAATAGCCCTTCACAATACGGGCATTACGAAAGGGAGAAGCCTTGATCGAAAAGGGACCGGCAAAATCGGTTCCAACGCCGTCATACGGTCTCGAAGGTCGGATTCGATCAGCGGGCAAATCACCCATCTGTGGTTGCATCGTGGATGCCTTCAACCTATAACATGCAATACATCGAAACAGGACACTACGGATTGCTCTTCGGGCAGACAAAATCCAAAACTCGCGTTGCAAAATAGCCAACAAAGCATTGCACCCAGCATGGGCGTTACGAATGTGTCGATCAGACACCAAAAGCTGCACCAAGGGTCCGCCCTTGGGCAACAACAGAGGATGGCGAGTCTCATATGGAAGATCCGCCTTCCGGAGCCTGCCTCCAACCCGAAGAAGCCCATCCGAGTCGATGTACGGGTTCAAACGAGCGACCGCGCCCTTCAACTTAGCGCGTCCGTCGCGCAAAATACGAAGCTCTGACTCAAACCGTCCGGTCTGCACGACACTGACCCAATGCAACAATGCGCTCCGGCGCTCTTCTGCACCTGCAATCGGCTCCAACCGCTTTGCCTGTGGGTTTCTACAATTACGTATGAAACGCTTAATCCAACTGGTAACACCCAGAAGCTTATCCAAACTGCTATACCGAGCAAGTAGCCAATCCGGCTCCGACGTCGTCTCAGCGACTACAGCATGTACACGAAGCCCAGTCAAACTCAAAGAAGTAACATCTGTCTGACAGACAGGCCAAGATGTTTCTGATCCCATCAGCCACTCTGGACCCCACCAGAGCGGGTGTGACACCAATTCTGGTGCCGTACAACCTCGGGAAGCACAGTCCGCTGGGTTAAGCTCTCCCGGCACATGTCTCCATGTTATATCAATTCCAATATTTTGAATTTGGGAAACCCTGTTTCCAACAAAACCCTCCAAGGTATGTGGGGCCGCGCGCAACCATGCAAGCGCGACCTGGCTATCCGACCAGGCGAAGATGTCTCGTATCTCGACCGTGGCCGCCAGCTCACTGGCAACGTGATGCAACAATTTAGAGAGAAGGTGAGCTCCACTCAACTCAAGCTTGGGAATAGTCAGCCTAGTCCTGATGGGGGCGACCTTGCTCTTCCCTAACAAAAGCGAGACATTGACCCGGCCATCGGCGTCAACTGTCCGCATATAGACTGACGCGGCGTAGCCTCGCTCCGACGCGTCACAAAAGCCATGCAGGCTGGCTCGATATTTCCCGGGGGGCAATATTCGACGAGGCAAGGCAATCCGATTGACTTCCTTAATCGATGAAAACAACTCGAGCCAATCATCCAATGGAGGACCAAACAGCGGCTCGTCCCACGAGACGCCCAAAGTCCAAAGTCTCTGAAGAAGACACTTCGCAGAGAATATTACTGGACTGATCCAACCGCTTGGATCATACATACGAGCTATTACTGACAACACCGTTCTCTTAGTCCAGACCCTTGGTATTTCCAAGTCCACTTGGAATGTAAAAATATCGGTTAGCGGCTGGTACTGCATGCCCAGCACCGCTATCCTGTTGGGATCATCTACATCCTCAAACAGGTGAGGGTTCTGTTGGTGATCCTCCGGGATCCCTTCTAGAACTCTAGGCTCATTGGACAACCACTTACGTAGCTCGTAGCCACCTGTCTTCAATATTTCAATCAATTCATCCCGCAGTAGGAGGGCCTCCTCAATACTTTGGGCTCCGGTGCACACGTCATCTACATACAAGTCACGTGACAGCACGGAAGCCCCACGGGGAAAGCGGATCCGTTCCCGCTCTGCCAATTCAAGCAATGATCTGATGGCGATATAGGGACTAGATTTCAAACCATACGTGTTTGTGTTGAGTTCATACACCGTCACAGGATCCTCAGGGCGCTCACGCCAGAGTATCAACTGGAATCGCCTGTCCTCAGGATGTATGACTGTCTGGCGGAACATCATCCGGATGTCCGCACCAAAAACCACTTGATGTCTTCTAAAGTTCAAGACGATGTCAATTATGTCCCTATGCAATTTGGGACCTGAATGCAAACATAGATTCAACGAAACCCCGTTCGAAGTGGGTGCGGACCCATCGAAGACGGTCCTCAATTTGCCTGTTGAGGCCTTCACCACCGCGTGGTGGGGCAAAAAATAATGCTCAGTTGAGCTCCAATCAACTCGAGCCGGAGACATGTGACCCAAATCCTCGTACTCGCGCATAAATTCAATATATTTATCGCGAAGTACGTGGTCACGCTGCATGCGTCGCTCCATGGACAGCAGTCGTTTCTCCGCAAGCGCCCTACTTTGCCCTAGGCTAGGACGAGAGGCAACAAAGGGTAACCTAGTTACAAACCGACCGGAGGGCAACCTCTCCGTGGTCGATCGAAAAAGGGCTTCGCACTCAGCGTGTTCCGGATCCATCCTGGAACTCATAGGTGGCTCCTCCACCTCCCAAAACCTTTGCATGGTCTTGGCCAAGGACGCAGATGCGACGACCGGTGGCTCCTCCACGGTGCTATTATCAAACACAGGGCCCATCAGGGCGAAACCAAAGATAGTAGACACTGCCATCAGTGAAGACGAACCCAGAGCTTTCTGGGTACCCAACAAAATCCAACCCAATACGTCCGAGCCCAGGAGCAAGTTCACTGGGCCGGGATGAAAAACAAAGGGGTCGGCTAAATCCAGACCCGACACCAAAGACAACACACCCGGCGGTAGGTCTGTCGAGGGGTGCCAACCCGCAATGGTATCCATTACCATAGCCGAAGTCGTGATCCTCATTGTGGAGGACTTCAGCGAAGAAAAGGTGACAAGTGTCTGGCCCGTCAGACACTTCACTTGTATGCCACCAACTCCAAGAAGTGGCACAGGCGAGTCTTCCACGACTAAACCTAACTGGTGTGCCACTCGAGTGGTAACCAAACTGCTTTGAGCCCCTGAGTCCAACAGAGCTCTCAAATTCATGGCTTCTCCCCCACGACCCCATACGCGGACCACCGCGGTAGGGAGCAGAACCGTCCGCGGCTCTGTCCCAGCAAGGGAGCAAGCTAGTTACGGGCTCCCCACTCTCTCCAAACCAGGGGCGCACCACTGACCCGGATAATATGTCGGGCGAGTGCTCATCCCCATCTGAGGGGGGGCATAACCCGCGGCCCGGCCATACCTATGGTACGGCGGATGGTACTCCAGCCGTGGGTACTCGTGCAGCGGCGGAGAAAACCGCTGCGGCTGCATGTGGTGGGTAGTGGTAACCCGCGTGGAGGGGGGTGTCCCCACTCTCACGTCCGGTCTAGGGCCCCCGCCCATGGGGGCCCTATCCGGGGCCTGGCCAGCTACATACTGGCCATGACCTTGGGGCGCGTGGTCCCGGTCCGCCAAGACCCGCGCAGGTACGCGACCCCCTCCCGAGGGGGGTGCGACGAGCGAAGCCGCGTCCTCCGTCCGATGGTGGAGGGCTTCGCGCAGGAGCGCCCCCGCCCATAGGGGACCCCTGCCTCAACAACCGGGGGCCATCCCCGTTCCGGTTCATGCAGAGCATCACGTGGTGCAGCCCACGGCATGCACTGCATGGTATGGCCCTGGGACAGTCACGTGCATAGTGACTGCCCAAACAGTAGAAGCAAAGTTCATGCCGCCTTGCCATGCGGCGCCGATCTTGTACTGGCAGTCTCTGCCAGTCCCTGCATTGCAGCAGGCTGTGGCCCATCCGGCCACATTACAGGCAGTCCGCGTCCCCCGCGACTGCTGCCGTGTGTGCAACCCGCACACCAGCTCCACGCGGTGGCGGTTGCCGTCCCTGTTGGGGCTTACCTCTCCATGAGGGTTCCAAGGGCCTACGTTCAGGCGCTCTGGATGGCGCTGAGTCCGTCATGGTATTCTCAGCGGCCCGTGCCTCAAACTCCAAAAACTTCACCAAGTCAGTGAATGTTGGTAAGGTGGTGCTGTCCCGCTCCGCATTCTCGCGCTCAAACCGCGAGCGGATGTCATTGGGTAATTTGCCCAATACAATGTGCACCAGCAAAAAGGACCATTGGTCCACCGGCAGCCCCAGTGTGCGGAGCGCGTTACAGGCCACTGTAACGGGCGTGAGCAACTGCAGGCGCAACTGTGCCCTGTTGGCCACCTTGGGCAGGGCCATCAACTGTGCGGCGTGCGCATCCGCTAACAAACGTAAATTTTGGTAGCGGGAGTTCAATAACTCCCAAGCCGTATCGTACTGGTCGTCCTCCACCCGGAGGTGCTGGATGAGCGACCGCGCTTCATCCTCCAGAGTGGAGAGGAGGTAGGCCATCTTCTGGGCCTTCGACAAATCCTGTCGTGCTACGACCAGGGACTCAAACATATTCTTGTAGGCTACCCACTCCTCCATCCTACCCCCAAAGTGGGACAGCTGAAGGGTGGGGAGCCGACCAGTAACCGCTGGTCCTTCCTGTCTAACAGGTGTGCGAGGGGCTGGTCCGCCAGCCTGTCTCGCCCTTATTGCGGCCGCCGCCTCCGCGATATCATCGTGGAGATTCAGGATCTGGTCCATGTCCGCCATGTGACCTGTATAGACCTCCGCGGCAAGTTCGGCTTCGGTAAGCACCGCCATGGCCGCTTCCGCGCTACTCAATCGTGAGTGGAGGTGATCCGCTCTTAGCAGTGTGGCGCCCTCCCTGTCCTTCCGGGACAGGAGTCCTCCGGCCGGCACAAACCATCTCAATTCGTTGGCGAGTGTCGCCCTAGCATTGGAGACCTTCGCCATCGCGTCAAGTCACAAACAAAATAAAAAAAAAAACAATTAATTATTTTTTACAAACGAAAAAATAGAGGGTAGAACTACGCTCTACTACCAGAAAATGTGCGCAGAGATTCCGGACAAACCAAGTGGCGGGAAGATTCTGTACCGAAACTTTGCCGGGAAAAAACCCACCGGTAAAAATAAGTACCGGGAGAAAATCTCCACGCGGCACCACGTTTGTCCGACTAGACCCTAACTAACTTAAGCTATACGCAGACTGCTACCACCATAATTTATAACGGGAACTACAGAACCCTATATATTAACCCTAACTTAATAATTACAACCACCCACAAACTCAAGGGTCCACTTACCAAACTTAATCTTCCTGCTCTTCGGATCCAATCTTGAGTGTCTTCGGAAAGGGGGGATCCCTAATCACCCTACCTAACCCATGAGATCTCAATTCCCCAGAACAAATAATTAGATTTCTTCCCGCAGGTTGACTCGGCAACAGGTAGATGTGAGCGACCAGCCACGTTTCACATCTCACAGGAAAAAGTCACAATAACGGGTTACACAAACACAAACTTAATAGTTATTTAACAAAAAGGAAATTCACAATTATAACTCCAACTAATTGACAATCAAAAGACGCGGGACCTCTCCGCGTATTAAAACAAACCGATATAGCACTGGACAATGGCGGTCGACCGCGACGCCATTCACGAGCAGTGTGAGAACCCCGCGGCCGCCTAGCGGCAGCAATGCGAAACGCCCGCGTTTCGTTCCAAGCAATTATATTACAAACACACAGTTTAACCACTAAGACTGTCCAACAACTAAGATCTCCAATATCGCGCTGATAACACCATCACACATAGTCACATCGGTACATGAACTAAGTAACACGACAATAACACTATTCTATAAAATAAATAAATAAATATATATATATACGGACAAATCACACAGATTGAGTTAGCCCCAAAGTAAGTTCGAGACTTGTGTTATGGGATACTAACTCAACGATACTATATTTTATGACAAATACATATATATGTATCTATATAGATAAACATCCAAGACCTAGGCCAATCTGAAAAAGGTCATTTTCCATCTTGACCTGACCGGGGATCGAACCCGGGACCTATGGTGTGGCAGTCTGGCGTGATAACCGTTAGGCCACGGAGGTCGTCAAATCGTCTATCACCGACTACATAGCTACAGAGAAAGAAACACAACCGCAATGGGTCCACGCGATCTCACGTTGGTCCCATTACAAAGAGAAGGGGGTAACACAAGTGACAGTGTCACGTTGACACATTTCCGACGAGTTCCGTTTTGAAAACTGTTTTAAACCAGTAACTAACAAAATAAACCACAACGCTCCGACATATTTTTATTGATTTCCTTACAGCAAGCTACGGATAAAAGGTGCGACCTGTCTTTTTGATTTAATGTAAATAAATTGATTATTACCTATGTAATTATTATGTATAATTTTTAATCTTACTTTTACATACGTAAGATTTAAAACATTAAGTAGAAAAACCTTCAATCGCACAAAGGGTTTTTCCAGAAATTCCCACGGCTGTGGAGACTCGGACGCGGCTAGTGATACTATCAATGTGAAAGTTTGGACATATTTGTGTGGATGAATGTCACTCATGATCGCATAAAACCTTCGATGAAATTTGGTATACCTACCGGTAGAAAATGTAGAGTAGCATATATGTTACCTTTTTCCCGAAATTCCCGCGGATGGGGAGACGCGGGACGCAGCTAGTCTTTACATAAAATAAGATCAAAAACAGTGACATCCGGGCAAAATAAACCGGGAATGGGGTTGAGAGATGTGCTATTGATTTTAGATAGAGTTGCAAGGTCGCATGGAGGACTAAAATTATTAATATATAACAATAATAGATTGGTAATATATATTATTAACTAGCTTTTGCCCGCGGCTTCGCCCGCGTGAATTTCCCACGGGAACAGTGCTTTTTCCCGGGATAAAAAGTAGCCTATGTGCTATTCCAGGTCATTATCTACCTCTGTACCAAATTTCATCGAAATCCGTCCAGTAGATTTTGCGTGATTGAGTAACAAACATCCTCATAAACTCACAAATTCACAAACTCACAAACTCACAAATTCACAAACTCACAAACTCACATCCAAACTTTCACATTTATAATATTAGTATGGATTAGTATGGATAAATATAATTAAAATAACAGTTCCAAGTGTTGTTATATTTAAAAAAATCATTGAGCAATACGGACTCTATTCCGCACGCGGAAACAAAAAGAAAATATCATTATAACAGGTAAAATGAGACGTTACTTGACCGTATAGGATAGGTTGAAATCTATCACGTATATTGTTGAAGATACAGAGAAGGGCAAAGAATGCGTTTTATCGCAAAAATTGCAATTCATTCCCATGGTAATGCAATTTCCACACAAGCGAAGCCGCGGGTTTTAGCATACCTGATATAAGAACATACTTAAATTAATAGTGGATATAATTTCCTAAAAAAATCCATATACATAGACAACGGCGGATCCAGATTTTTTGTTGGGGGGGTTGCAACAAACCGAAATCCGATGCTATTGCCGTCTTGAAACGATACTTAAAGACTTGCCACTGCAGGCCCAGATTTGCATAAAATCAGGAAACAAACCATATGGGCAGAGAAAAAATTCTGTTCTTTCTTTATTTGATATGCACTGTTATAGAAATTTCTCTCCACAACAGGATTCAAAAAACAGTCTGGGGGGCACGTTTCTGTTATTTCTTAATTTGATATGCACTGTCATGGAATCTCCCTTCACAGTAGATACACAAAAAAAATAGTATGGGGGGGCACGTGCCCCCCCCCCCCCTAAATCCGCTACTGATATGTATAATATACCTATCTAAAAATAGACAACAAATTCAATTAACAAAATTATATTTATTGATTACTTGCTTTCGCCCGCGGCTTCGCTCGCGTGAATTTCCCACGAGAACTATGTCCTTCTCCATACTTCCAGCTATGTGTATGCGAAATTTCAGGAAAATTGGTTCAGTAGATAAAGCGTGAAGAGGTAACAAACAAACAAACAAACACACAAATAAACAAACCAACAAACAAACCAACAAACAAACTCACTTTCGCATTTATAATATTAGGATTAGGTTAGTTAGGATAACAAGTAAAAATAGAAGATCGATTTTTCTAAGAATGCCTTAAAAAGTAAATCGCGTGTATTTATCTGAATGAAAATCTAGAAATGGCGGCAGTATCAAATTCTAGTCATATTAATGGCTAGGATTTATTTAAAGCCACATTTTGGGACCGCTGCGCTGCATTAAGGCTCTGTGAAAGCCTCGCGCTAGCCGATCCGTCAGTCAACCTGCCAGCCTGCGGCATAATGTTGCTAGTTTCGAGCCAATCGCCCGCGAATTTTTGGTGGAATTAAATCCGCGCCGCGCTCCGTTTTGGATTTTTTTTACTCTTAGTAAGTATTTCGTTTTTAATTCGATTTTCGTGGAATTTTCTCCTATTTTTCGGATTTCTTTTTTATTGCGTATCATTTGATAATTTGTTTTGTAACGAAATTCCGCTGTAAATTCAAATAATGTCGAACTAAATTGTCTTGTGAACAGTTTTTAAATTTGTGTGATTGAATAATAACATTATTTTTGTGGAAGTGATTATCAAATTCTTAAAATATATAACAACTGGATTCTGATATATAACTAGGTAAGTTTATAATATGGTTTTTTATATTAATATGTCAATAAATTCATTGGCTTTGTTACAAAAATATTTTGTTTTCTGAGTGGATTATTGTTCTGTACTTCGGTGTGAAAGTTTATTTCATTTTAGTAATCGAAATCTTAAAATGAATTTAGTAATTGTGGTAGAATAAATACAATTATACATAATTATCTATACATATAATAAAACAGTAAAAATATTTTGTCTGTACATTTAATATTTTTGACTGAAATGGATAGAGGGAGACCTAAAAAGAACAATAGAAAGCAAAAAAAATTTTTTGGAATTTCTTGTCTGTCTGTCTGTCTGTCTGTCTGTCTGTCTGTCTGTCTGTCTGTCTGTCTGTCTGTATGTATGTACGCGTTTCACGCAAAAACTACTGGACGGATTTGAATGAAACTTTTTTTGTTGTATAGCTATTAAGCCTGGGCAACATATAGGCTATAATTCATTTTGAAAACTGGAACACCTGATGAAGAACCATAACGGAACAGCTAAACTATAAGTAATATGGAAATGGTGCCTTAACAAAAATCGTTCAACCTGATGAGCATTTTCTGCCGACGTATAAAAATTGAAGATCTGGAACATCTGATGAAAAGCTCCAAGAGACCAGCTACACTATAACATATATGGAAATGGCGCCTTAGCAAAAATCGTTCAACCTGATGAGCATTTTCTGCTGACGTATAAAAATTGAAGATCTGGAACATCTGATAAAAACCTCCAAGAGAGATTTTTCATCTAAGCGAAACTCACGCGGGCGAAGCCGCGGGCGACAGCTAGTTATAACTAATATTATAAATGCGAAAGTGAGTTTGTTTGTATGTTGGTTTGTTTGTTACCTCTTCACGCTTCATCTACTGAACCAATCTTCCTGAAATTTTGCATACACATAGTTAGAAGTACGGAGAAGGACATAGGGTACCTTTCATTCTGGGAAAAAGCACTGTTCCCGTGGGAAATTCACGCTGGCGAAGCCGCGGGCAAAAGCTAGTAATTATATACATATATATACGAACGCCACAAAAAATAATATTTAACTCCATTCATTCACTGTTCCAAATCAGAACTGAGCCGTAAAATTTTATGATGTTTCTTTGTAAATATAGTGGACATATAATTATAATTATTTTTAAGTAAAATTTTTGTAAAAGAGTTTGTGGAGCTTTATGATTTTTTAAAGTTGCATAGGATGCATCATTGAATGAAAAAGGTAGATGTATGTTTGCGCGGGTGTTGATGTAAACAAGCGTGGTTTTGACCTTCATATCTAGCCACCTCTGTCTCGCATCGACGCGACGCGACGCGCTGGTCGATAACTTGTTGCACATAAAGGTACGTTTTCATTGTGACAAACATAAAGGTGCGTTTTCATTGTGACGATTTTCTCACAAACGTAATGTACTCGTACACTTATTTAAATTGATTTGGTTAAAGTGATTGATTAAAAAAAGAAATAATATTTAACTTTTAAGAAATACAATCTTTGGATAGGGTTACGAAGTATTTTTTTTAAATAAGGAATCCTTATAGTTTAGTCATGTCTGTCCGTCTGGCCATCCGAGGCTTAGCTTGACCATTTGTACTATAAAAGTGTTATTTGTTAAATATACTTATACATACTTATTACGTAGTAGAGCGAAATGTGGAATAAAAGTACGAAAAATTTAATTTTTTTTCTTGATTATACCATCGTGTGGGATATTATTTGATAGGTCTTTTGATACCTTTCTTTTTCTTTCCTTCAACTTTAAAGTGCTAAATTTTGTTAGAGTCAGTGTTCGACCGCGAAAGAGAGTTGACATCGAAAGTTATCTGCGGTAGTGGAAGCGGGCTTCACTCAGCAGAGAATTGTGGAAGGAGAAAGGGGAGGCCTTTGCCCAGCAGTGGGACACATCACCAGGCTAAAAAAAAAAACAGTGTTCGCTCCCCCCCCCCCCCTCGAACAGGAAAATGGTGATGGGTGGATAAGCGAAAAGAATAATGTCAAAGTCACAATACTCTCACTGCCAGATCCGGGTGATTGCTGCTTGAAGGATTAAGTATGTACTTATTCTAAAATGTAACATTAGTGTATCGAGTGGTGGTGGCCAAGTGGTAATGACACCCGCTTGAAATAGGACCCGGGTTCAAATCCTACCTGTGTCACAGTAGTTTGTAGACCAATCTGACTCATGTATGGTAGTTTCCTCATAGACCTGCTTCCGGTGAAGGGTAACATCGTAAGGAAACCTGCACATTGGCTGACTGTTTAGTTTACTAGTGTGTATACGGCTCCTGCCACTAAATGGCGGTAGTCGTAAAAGTCATGTCAGATGCCTTAGGCAACTTGAATAAAATCTGACACCAGTATTAGTAATAACACACTCGATAAGAAGAATGTAACATTATGTGAAATCTTAGTGCAATAAACGAAAAATATACATATTTTGTGTGTCTTTGTCTTTGCACCCTATGCAAGGGATTTTTGTTGGAAGTGTCCGCGCGGCTCTTGCGTGTACGGCGATGGCGTGGGGAATGCGCTTTCGGATGCACTCATAAATGCTCTAAAAGGCACCAACCAATGTGCCTTTTACAGCAACTATTTTTTTTTTTATAATTTGAGTTGGCTCTTGACCACAATCTAGCCCGAGGGCAAAGATGAGGTCTACGGTTTAACGAGCTTACCCAGCAGAAGCAGCCTATTCACTCTGGTTGTCAAGAGTCAGGTTGTATGTCCTCGAAAACACAGACATCGGCAGAGAGTTTGCCATTCCTTCGCTGTGCGCATTAAGAATGTTGACGAAAAGCACTCGGTGCGTGCGGGGGGAATATCAACCAAGAAGGGATGATAGCCCGCAGCGCGTCTGGACTGGATGTCCAAAAAAAGTGGCGGTATGAGCTCATGCAGATCATGAGCACACTCTCCAAAGTACAGTCTGTAGAAAACCGACAGACGGGCAACTTTTCGTCGTGAGCTAGACTGTGGAGCTCAGCGTTCGTCAATTTTCCATCGCCGATTATTCTCTTGGCTCTGTGTTGTGCTCATGCTCAACTCTGTTTTGTGCGACCTTGATAGGAACTATTTATCAATTCTTTATTCTTTTCTTTCTTCTTTCAAATATTTTTGAGTTGAGTTTTATATTTAACTAGCTTTTGCCCGCGGCTTCGCCCGCGTGAATTTCCCACGGGAACAGTGCTTTTTTCCGGGATAAAAAGTAGCCTATGTGCTATTCCAGGTCATTATCTACCTCTGTACCAAATTTCATCGAAATCCGTCCAGTAGATTTTGCGTGATTGAGTAACAAACATCCTCACAAACTCACAAACTCACAAATTCACAAACTCACAAACTCACAAACTCACATCCAAACTTTCGCATTTATAATATTAGTATGGATTTGTTAATTTCTACTTATGTATGTTTTAACCTCTAGTGGTAATGTTCTTGTTTATATTTCTAATTTCATTACACACTATGGGCTCAGTAGCGAAAACGTGAAGATAACTTCTTAATTAATAAAAAAAAAAACAAGAAATAATATAGAATTAAAAATTAAAATAAATTCTAACATAATAAATAACATTTTTAAAATAAGTTCACTATTTAATTGTTATTGGAAGACCCCGTAAGTACAACTTAAGTAAGTCAGTAAGACGATTAAGTACAACTTTCAAAACTAAACTGTTTTAATTTCAATATATCAAAAATAGAAACAATATGTTTTTTATTCAATAACCAAGTGACAGCCTTATAAAAATAAATAGGTATGACATTTCTCTTAGAACATTTTCTGTGCCTTAGCTTTACACGTTAACGATTAATAGACTATAAACCGTCGATACACTTACAAAATCTATTTTAATTTGAAAATATTATATTCGTAGAAAGAATTTCAATGGTTACTTTGGTTATGATCACTTCGAGACTCTACATTGCACCAATTGAGCGCCCGACACGCACTTGACCAATTATTTGTATGTAGGTATGCGCTAATTTAATATTTAAAGAAAATAACAAATACTTAACTGGAACTATTTTAGTTTGCCCGAATTCCAAAGGAGCGCAGTGGCCACTAAGCTCAGCCATTTCAACGAAATACCCTGTGGCCATGAAAGGTTCAAACCTCGTTTCAAATATTTATCCAATAATTTCATTGCCTAAATTCACATGTTCGAATTTCGGATTCCCAGAAATAAAAATAAGCTTATAGCAACTTATACTACACACACACACAAGTGCGCTAACTGAAAAATATTATTTACTTATTCGGCTTACAATATAAATTATTTATATTGTAAGCCGAATAAGTAAATAATATTTTTTTACAAATTTTATCTAGAATTCTATGAAAGTTATGAGGTTAAAAATATCCCTATTTGATTGCGAGTTTTTTTTCCAAAGGTTTCAACAAAATCCGCTAGGGCAGCACTAGCTGTAAAAAGATATTAGGTACTTCTTGTTTAAAATCGATATACGTATAATCAAGTATTATCAAACAAATTCTTCAGGTTTATTATACCGATTTTCAATCGGGTTTCGATTTCTAAATTAAAGGAAATTTTATTTATTAAAATGCTCAACCGTTAAAAAATCTCATTAACATTATAAATGCCACATGTGTATATGTACAATACTAAATACAACAGAAATGAGAATAATACAAGTCAAATAGAAGTGGCATAGCCGTAGTCAAGATTATACTCTTATAGCACTCTTATAGTAACGGAGCATATCTCTATCACCACTTTTCCTTTTTAACACTCACGCATGTCTGTTCGCGATAAACTCAAAAACTACCGAATTTTCATGTGGTTTCCTTATAGAGTGCTTCATGTTGACGGTTTATGTATACCTACCATTGTATTATAAACCAAGAAAGCAGAAAGCAAAATACAAATCTATTGCTTGATTTCTTTAAATATAGGTATAATCCTATTAAAGAAATATTACTTCCAAGCCATTAAAACTGCGAAGTAAGTTGGCCATCACCTTAATAAAACATTCGTCATTGAGACATGAAAAGAAAAATCCATTTTAAATGTTACGTTGTAAAATAAAATGACAAAGCAACAGACTGCTTCGATGAATTCGCCGAAAGGAACCCGTCGTCTGTGGCTAGCTTCTTTAGACGGCGAGGCTTTATCGATATCTAAATTGAGAATTACAATATGAAAATGAAACATTTTATACTTATATATCGGTTATTTTGGGATTATTTCTTGAAATGCTCGTCGCGATTATTATTTCTTAACACTTCGGCGGACACTCAACATTATCTGATTTTATCATTTTCCGATTTTGACATTTTCCGAACGATATTAAGTTTTAATGACCAAGCGAGGGCTATAAGTTCAAGTTGGGACGAAAACACATTGTTTGTATGTATGTTTGTTCCGCGATAACTCACGATCCGTTGAATTACCCGTAGTTTGAAGTGCCCGTAGTAGGTACCGCCAATCCAAATCTAAAACAGATAAAACATATTTATAATGACCTCAAAGACCTAACTCGTAAAGCAGTTGCAAGCGAAAAGACTGCTTATTTTAATCACTATATAAATTCACAATTGAACAATAGTAAAGCCTTTTGGAAAAACCTGAAACAAAAAATTCTTTTAGATTTGAGCAAGAATGAAAACTTAACTGAAATTTTTGATAACACTGATGACATTAACAATCACTTTTTAGTAATAATAGCTTAACAAATTTATCCCATTTGACATATTTCGAATTCAACAGATTTAATCACTCGAATTTTAGATTTCAGGCGGTATCGGAAAATGACGTGGCAAAATATATAACATCAATCAAATCTAATGCAGCTGGAAATGATGAAATCAGTAAAGATATGATACTCCTGACTCTTCCAACGAACTTAGGTGTCATCACTAAAATTGGTAATATGTCACTCCTTTCGGGCATTTTTCCGCGTCAGTGGAGAGAAGCTTTGGTCTCCCCATTCCTAAAACAAACAATCCTAGTAGTTTCGCTGATCCCAGACATATAAGCTTGCTGCCTTTTCTCTTTAAGGTTTTGGAAAGAGCTGCATAATTACAATTGTCTAGATACATTAAGGATAACATAATATTACCATCATTTCAGTCCGGTTTTCGCAAGGACCGTAGTACTACTACCGCTTTATTAGATGTCATAGACAATGTATTGACTGCTCAGGACTCGGGTCGTACCTACGTGGCACTATCTTGTCATTGTTAGATTTTTCTAGGGTATTAGATAGTATTGATATCACATTGCTACTTTCTAAGCTCACTTTTTATAGAATTGACTCTGACTCTGTTAAGTGGTTTAAAAGCTATCTGAGCGGTCGAAGTCAACGATTGAAAATTTCAAGATGGTTCGTTCTTCATATCTGAGCCCAAAGCTGTCAATCGGGGGGTTCCTCAAGGGTCAATAAAAAGTAGGGGTCCAAGGATGGCCTTGGATCCCTACTTTTTATTATTTATAGCGCTGATCTTGTAAATGTAATTAATCATTGCAAATATCATTGTTATGCTGATGATGTTCAGTTATACATATCTGGTTATCTGGTACACCTGATGAAATATCTCTTGCTGCACAAAACACGAACGATGATTTAAAAAATATAGCTGAATGGTCGAACAAAAATGGCCTGGTACTTAACCCCTCAAAATCAAAGTACCTACATGGTTCTTGGATCTAGGGCACAAGTGGCTAAAATTATCGACACAGATTTCACTATCCAAATACACGACACAATAAGACCAGGAATAGTATTTGATAGCAGGCTTCGTTTTAAAAATCATGTCTTGGAAGTTGTGTAAGTTTGTAACGCGGCGACGCGTTCATCCTCTTTGGATCCATTTATGCGTGCGCTGGCACATACATACTTATTTCACCTGTCATAAATTTTAAACTGTATTCATACACATTCGATTCTGCATTTTGATCAGTTTATGTAAATCACTTATCGTCTAATATTGTAAAGATAAATAATATATCTAAAATATATTTAATATAATATAATACAACATAGACCCGTCCAGGGTCTTATGTTTACCAATAAATTATATATTTTATCAACGACCCTGAAGATTATTATTATTTGGAGCTCACGCTCCAAGTTGCTTTTTTCGTCAGAAAATACTATATAAGATTCGCAACCTTCTCTCTGAACGGGCGCGTGTGAGTTTGTGTGAGACATTGATTTTGTCACGCCTTAATTATGGGGCCACTGTCTTCGGACCCTGCCTTTTGGAAAGAACCCGGCGCATGCTGCAAAGGGTTCAGATTGCATGTTGTAGGTTTATTTTTAATATCCCACCCAGAAGTCACATAACTCTGTATTTAAACAACGCTTCTATGCTAAAAATGGACTCGCGTAGACAGCTGCATCTGGCGACCTTGCTATTTGGAGTAATAAAAAACAAAAAGCCAGAATATCTTTCTCTCTCTCTCAGCCAAAAGACGTCCACTGCTGGACAAAGGCCTCCCCCAAGGATTTCCACAACGACCGGTCCTGCGCTGCCCACATCCATGCGCATCCCGCGACCTTCACCAGGTCGTCGGTCCACCGAGTGGGAGGCCTGCCAACACAACGTTTTCCGGTTCGTGGTCGCCACTCGAGAACTTTTCTGCCCCAATGGCTATCTGTTCTACGAGCTATGTGCCCCGCCCACTGCCACTTAAGTTTCGCGATTCTGCGGGCTATGTCGCACGGTGATCAATTTTGGACTTTTAGGTGTAGAAAAATAGTTTACTAGTGAAAATGCTTTCATTTAAAAAATAACTATTATTTATATGATTTTTTCTTGATTTCTATCAATTTTTTTTTAATTTTTTTTTGTTTTTTTTTAATTTTTTTTTTTTTGCTCGCGACTTCGTCCTCGCGTTATTCACTCTTATTAATATCTAAGATTCCAGATGGCGTATCAAGATGAAACCTACGCTAGATTTTGAGCATCGATGACGCATCAACTTTCATCCAGTACATTTTATGTGATGCGCGTACCAACATATAGACAGACAAACAGACAGAAATGAAAAAATTTTTTTTTGCTTCTATCGGTCCTTTAATGTTGTCATAATGTTTTTTTTTTTTAAATTACCATTTAAATACAATAAAAAATCTTGGCGCATTAAATAAATCATGATTTTTTAGTACTTTACCGTCACTTGGAAAATCGAAAACTTTGTTCGGCGGGCA
Organism: Ephestia elutella; assembly: GCA_018467065.1. Lineage (NCBI taxonomy): Eukaryota > Metazoa > Arthropoda > Insecta > Lepidoptera > Pyralidae > Ephestia > Ephestia elutella. The sequence goes on from CM031564.1 coordinate 20,363,160, forward strand.
GTATAGTAGTGGGTAGTAAAAAAATCTGCATTTCTTATTAGCTAAGAGTATAACTGGAGTAGGATGGCCCAGGACCGAGAAGGTTGGCGTAGACAGAAGGAGGTCACGGAAGGCTGTGGATGATGTTGATGATGATGAAGAGTATAAGGATCTCGTAGTATTTTTTTTTATTCTAATATGTTTCTTAGAATGTAAAACATTTTAAAGAAATGAAATTGTGTTAAATATCAATAGTCTTTATATATTTTTTTTTTCTATCTGTTCAAAACATAAAACTTGAAACAAAAGCATTCAAAATGTTGATCACACTTTTAGCAATGAACACCATTTTTATTTAGTCCATCAAATAAGTAGTTTTTTTATATATCACTGTCCGATTGCGCGCGGAAAAACAATGAAATAATACTGAATTTATTCGTAGCACAACTTATGACAACTTTGATAAATTAATATTTCCGTTATGAAGCAACTTCTGACTTTTATATTACAAAGTTATATGCTACAAGGTATACTTTAGTGGTGGCGGTGGTATAGGTTTAGGTGGTTTAGGTATACTTTAGACGGTGGCGCCTCTGTGCCGTACGAAACATTAGCTCCGTAAATAAAAATTAATTAAAAATATGTAAAGTAAATAAAAGTTAATTGGACTATGTGTAAAACTATATATGTGTTGTAAAACTAAAACTGTGTCTGTAAATATAAAAATAAATACATGTATAGTGGAACAAACTGCAAAATCACGATAAATAAAAATACAATAATTAGTGACTTTGTAAACAAAAATAACAACAACGAAACAAATTAGAATAAAATTAACCTGTGCATGTGCTATAGTGAATGTGACGCTTATAATACAATATAGCTTGAACTAACAAATAGACATTAAAAACCCCAATAACCTCAAAAATCCCTGTTTATTTCGTCAATTCGTCAACAAAAGATTAGAATATATTAAACAAATAAAAAAATCTGATAACAAATATAAAACAATGTGGAAAATTATTAATACAAAAACTGGAAAGCATAAAAATAAACAATATAAAAATTTAAAATTAAAAATAAATGGTAAAGTAGAAAATTGTCCTAAAAAAATATCGAACTCATTTAATGAATATTTTACAAATAAGTATAGGTAAAGCAATAGCTCACAGTCAGAATAAAATTGGCCGTCCAGTCATAAATCCGCCAACATCTTCAATGTTTCTGCAGCCTGTAGATGAGAAAAATATTTTAAGCATAATAAAATCAATAAAAAACAAACAAAGCTCTGGAATAGACGACATACCACCAACCTTAGTGAAAGAATGTGCTCAAGAATTAACTATACCAATTACCATTTTAATAAACCAGAGTTTTAATGAAGGCAAATTCCCGGATGCATTAAAAATATTTCTTGTTCGTCCAATTCACAAAAAAGATGATGAAATAGACCCAAGTAATTTTAGACCAATAGCCATACCCTCTACGTTCTCTAAAATATATGAAAAAGCGATGTACAATCACTATATACATTCTTGGAAAAATACAATATTCTTGACAATAGCCAAAACGGTTTCAGAAAGTCTAAATCAACTACACTAGCAGTATATAAATACATACAAACAGCTCTTCAACACATAAATGATAAAAAAGTTGCAATAGGTCTACTCTTGGATATGACTAAAGCATAATTATGATAAAGTGTCATATCCCATACTACTTTCAAAACTGTACGGTTCTGGCATCCGAGGTCCAGCTTATTCTTGGTTTCAATCTTTCCTTGACAATAGACAGCAAATAGTACAAATAGAACATCACAATGAACAAAATAAATACATTCAATCAATTAGGTCCGAACCAAAAACACTTAAATGCTCCTGATCATAACGACCGGTCCTGCGCTGCCCGCATCCATGCGCATCCCGCGACCTTCACCAGGTCGTCGGTCCACCGAGTGGGAGGCCTGCCAACACTACGTTTTCCGGTTCGTGGTCGCCACTCGAGAACTTTTCTGCCCCAACGGCTATCTGTTCTACGAGCTATGTGCCCCGCCCACTGCCACTTAAGTTTCGCGATTCTGCGGGCTATGTCGGTTACTTTATTTCGGAGATCTACGGATCTCCTCATTTCTGATTCGATCACGCAGAGAAACTCCAAGCATAGCGCGCTCCATCGCCCTTTGGGTGACCTTGAGCCTTCTTATGAGGCCCATAGTAAGCGACCACGTCTCTGTTCCGTATGTCATTACTGGCAACACACACTGGTCAAAAACATATACTTATACAAAAACATATATATATATATTAATATGACGATTATACTATATTATTATTTTTATATAAATTTTAGTACATAAGGCGCCGCAAATTTACCTGTATACCTGTAAAAGGTTACTAAGTTGTAAGTACCAATATTAATATAAGACCAAAATGTACACTTAGTTGGCAAATAAATGAATATGAATACCTAAATAGTTGGCAATATCTTTCTCAAAGTTGGACTTAACTTTTTTTTTTTGGTTTGGAAAGACCCTCGTCTCGTCCATCCAGCCACGGAAAACCGGACAGGTATGTGGGACTCGAACCCACCAAAACCACACGGTATCAACCCCTACCGCATTTGTGCCAGGACCGTGTGCTTCTCTCGCTCCACAGCCCCGGCGGCCCCAGCACGACTCGCTCTCGAACCACCTCTCCAGCGAGAGGGTCGGAGCGGCCAGCGGGATAGCTGCCAAATTTCCCGCTAGGGTAAAGGCGCACTTAACACGGATGCGCCTTTCCACCCGAGGGCCGTTAAGCCGGGCGACGGAATCCCGTTTCCGCCACCTAACCAGCCCTCAATTTTTTGGGACCTGACAAGGTCAGGCCCTACTACCTCATCTCAGCCACAGGAGATAGGTTGTCCCTATCCACTGCGACACGGATATTTCTTATCACTTGTTGAAAGGCTCTACAGAGGCCATCGAGCATTGTGCCTAGGTCTTCCAAGGTCTCAGCCATGACTACGATATCGTCAGCGAATCGAAGGTGAGCGATGTACTCGCCGTTGATATTGATATCGAGTCCGCTCGACTCCAGAAGTTTGAAAACATCTTCCAAGGCGGAGGTAAACAGTTTCGGAGATATCACGTCTCCCGGTCTCACCCCTCGCTGCAACTGAATAGGTTTGGAGCCTTGATCCTGGAGACGGACCGACATGGTGGCGTTTTCGTACAAACACTTCAGCGCTTCAATATATCGATAGTCAATTTGAGCTGGCAACCCTAAGCACGGTAAACATTGTCTCCGATTAAAATATTTAAAAAAAATGTCAATTAACAAGTATAGTGTTATAAAACAGTCTTAAGGATAAGTTAAGTGCATGAATTATCAGCAGAAACATTATCTCCAGTGAACTTACAAAATTATAGTGCTAAAAGTGACAAAAACATCTGGACACAAATGCAGTGATTGTGACAAAAACTGATACAAACAAAGTGTCAACATAACAAAATAAACATAAAAAACTATAGTGAACGCTAAAAAAGCAAGATACTGTGATAAAATCACAAAATAGTGTGAAAAACACTAATATCCATACGTTACTATTTCAAACTTTGACGTTATACCTCAACAATAAACAAAGACGAGGTGAGTCATCAGCTGATCCTATGAATACACACAATACTTGTCAAACACATAGCGACATCTATTGACCGATAACATAATTAGGAAGAATTTCAAACGCACCGAAAATAACGCCATCTAGGTAAAACACTGTCAACAAAGCACGCGACACCAATACTTTAGAGCACACACGAAGCACCTAACAAATAGCACGCAGCATGCTCGCATGAAAACTAAGCATAGATTATTTGGATTTATTGACTTGATTATACGCCTACACTAGATGTCACCACCCAACACAGAACACAACATTTAAATTCTCTCTGTCAATTACTGATACTTTATCACAGAATTATTTACAACTATAGAAAAAAATTAAGAAAATAGAAAAAATGTCTTCACAAAATATAACATTACGGCAACACAAAAAAAACATAGACTCACACAACTCGTCTTTCGAATCTTTTACATCTACTATGTCCGATCTAAGATCATCCAGCTTATGTGATTTGACAGACAGAGCTAATGACATAGATGAACTAAAAACACAAATACAACAGCTACAGATTCAATTGAAAAATGCCGAAAATGAAATTATAATGCTGAAAGAACAAAACAATTCCCTATATAATAAGATAAAAATGCAGGACATCACAAATAATATGTTAAAAGATGATAATAACAAATCTTCTGTCACAAAAAATAAAAAACGAAAGAAAACTCGTAATAAGACAAAAGACAGCTCAACAACATCTTCTGACATTAATACCCTGGAAAATACTCAAACTTTGAGTCCGCCCAAAAAGAAATTAAAACAAGCATCTGATAATAACACATCCAACATACACACAAACAGCTCAGTGAATATACAGAAAAACAAAACATCTAAAAAAATATGTTTAGTTAGTAATTATGACAGAAACTGTATTCTACCAATAATAGAAGAAATTGAACTTATGAAAGAACACATGTGCTGTCACTATGCATACACTGGTGGAGGTACAAAACAGTTGCTATCGGGGCTCGACGAAAAGCTGAGAGGTTTTACGAAGGAAGACTATTGTATCATAATTATTGGGGAAAATGACTTCAAATACTCACAACAATACACAACACTAGTATATGAAATATCGGAGTGTCTCAAACAAATAAACCACACCAATTTTATTATTGCATTGCCCACGTACATATGCGGGGCTGTCATATACAACTGCAGAGTGGACATGTTCAACGCTTTACTGGTAATGGATGCATGGAGAAACAAGTACGCCGTGGTTTTTGACAGCAACAACGATTTGACATATGACATGTTCTCCAATATAACCGGGAAAATCAAGCAAAAAGGCATAAAAAACATAATGGAAAACATAAAACAAATAATTGATAAAACAAGAAATGAATATTTAAAACAGATCGAAACTACACAATCGACGTTGATTACACATGCACAAATAAACACAAGTATGAGTGAAGACGGTGACGACAATACATTAAATCAAGACCAAGACTTTTTTCGTGTATAACCAATTATGTTTAATGCACCAAAATATTGATGGACTTATAAATAAATCAAACATAATAATTGAATATATTCAAGAACGATCAGAAAATGGAAAACATATAAATGTTCTATGTTTCACTGAACACAATATGACGAAGAGCGACGTAGATTTTCTAAATATCCCAAATTACAAATTAGCTAGTTATTATGCGCGTAGCAATAGATATGGTGGTTCTTGTATACTTGTTAAAAACGAAATCAATTATAAAGAAATAACATTAGTAAATAAATATAACATACCAAATATATTCGAATGTTGTGCTGTAGAACTCATAGATCACAAAGTCATAATACTATGTATTTACCGAACCCCAAATAACAATACTAAATTATTTTTGGATATTCTATCAAAAACTCTAAAAGAAATTTGTTACAACAAATCGAAATTAATAATTTGTGGTGACTTTAATATAAATATGCTTAAAAAAAACTCAACACCTGCCATTAATTTTACGAGACTTTCAATGGAGTTCAACCTCAAAATAGAGTTTATGGAACCTACTCGGCCAAAGAGTGGCACATGCTTAGATAACATTATACACAATATGCAAAAACGTAGTAGTGAAAACGTAGAATTAGGTGTATCCGATCACACAGCACAGTTAATATCCTTTCCTGTAAAAAAAACTTCTGTACTAAAACACTGGTATGTATTTAAACGCGACTACAGTATGGAAAACATTAGTAAATTTAAAGAATGTCTGAAAAGCCTTCACTTCTCGGACGTATTAGAAACAAATGAAGTCAATGAGTGCTTTAATAGATTTCACGAAACGTTTAAGCTGTTTTATGACCTATGTTTTCCGATTGTAAAAAGAAGAATACGTTCAGAAAATAAGCCTAGATGGATTTCGCGAGGTATAAAAACATGTAGTAAAAAAAGACGGGTTCTATTATGGAACTATCGACTTCACCCAAACAAACACACAAAAGCCCAATTTAAAAACTATTCTGCTCGGTATAAAAAAATACTACAATTAACTCAAAAAGCTCGCAATAGTCACTATATATCGACCAGCTATAACAAATCAAAAGCTACTTGGAACGTGATCAACTCCCAGAAACCAAATATACCAAAAGAAAACATAAAAGAAATAAACATAAACGGTTATCCACGATCAAATCCTAAACAAATAGCGCAACATTTCAATAAATATTACATAAATCAAGTAAAATGCGACAGCAACAAGTCAACCAACCTATCAAATACTTGTAAACATAATTCTCCAAACTCATTATTCATGAAACCCACAATACCACAAGACATACTAACAATAATTAATAACCTCAGAAACACAAATAGCACAGGATACGATGATATAAATACAAAAGTTATAAAAAGCGTGGCTCAAATTATAGCCCCAATATTAAGTTATATTATAAATGTTAGTATGCAAAATGGAATATTTCCGGAAAAATTAAAAATTTGTATTGTAAAGCCACTATATAAAAAAGGTGATAGGAGAGACGCAATCAATTACAGGCCAATTGCACTGTTACCAATCTTCTCCAAAATTTTCGAAAAGGCTATATACAATAATCTTTACGAATACTTTGAAAAAAATAATATCTTTTGCAAAGAACAAATGGGTTTCAGAAAAAATAAAACAATAAATTTAGCCATCTACAACTTTCTAGAAAAAATACACAAAAATATGGATAGGAGTAAACCATGTGCAGCGATGTACATGGACATGACTAAGGCCTTTGACTACGTAGATCATCAGGTACTTATAAAAAAATTAGAAACTTACGGAATTAGAGGAAATAGTCTAGATCTGATAAAATCATATTTAGAAGGACGTAAACAAATTACACAAATTGAAAGACTTAATCCACATACGAAATTACTAGAAATAAGCTCATCTGATACCGAAACTGTATGTTATGGGGTACCTCAAGGCGGGGTCTTAGCTCCCCTTTTGTTCCTCATATACATTAACGATCTCCCTAAAGCAACTTCTCACCAAATATCGCTATTTGCTGATGATAGTGCAGTAATATATGACCAAGGCAACAACAAAAATATTGAAATTGATATAAATAATAGTTTAGTATCTATAATTGACTGGTTAAATGCAAACAACCTTAAAATAAATTTACCAAAAACCAAAATAATGACGTTTAAAATAAGACCTAATAATAATTCGACACTTAATATAAATTATGGAGAACAAAAAATTGACATTGCAAAATCTACAAAATTTTTAGGACTATTAATTGATCAAGATATGTCATGGAAATCACAAATTGACCATGTCTGTAAAACGGTTAACAAATTTTCATATGCTCTATACATGTTAAGAAAAGTCTCCAATAGAACAGCTCTACTAGCAGCATACCATGGTTACGTCGCCTCTGCCTTGAGATACGGGGTTATATTTTGGGGCAATGCTACAAATAATACTGAAGTTCTCAAGTCACAAAAAAAGTGCGTTAGAGCCATATGTTACTTAAAAAAACAAGAATCAAGTAAACCATATTTCAAAGAGCTAAAAATTTTAACGTTTCCTTCAATATACATATACGAAGTTTGTATGTTTGTTATAAATAATAAGAATCTATTTAAACACGTAGAAAGTCAACGTCGCTCTGACAAACTTCTCCTCATAACAGTGAAAACAAGATTCCTAAACAATAGTATATACGCGATGGCACCCAGGATATTTAATAGTTTACCCAAAGATATCAGAATTTGTAAAGATAAGAATAAGTTTAGAAATCTACTTTTGAAATTATTGACAGATAAGGCATACTATTCCATAAATGAATATCTAAATGACAATTTGTAATAAAGCCATAAAGTAGTTAAGAAATTATTATTATTATTTTATTGTGACTTTGCATGTATTTTATTTATTATTATGTTAATTTTGTATGCCAAATGGCGCAGCATAGAGCACTTATTCTAATATCCCATACACCTTGTACTACCTATGTCTGACGAAATAAATAAATGATTGATTGATTGATTGATTGATTGACACGTTGGAGAGACTGTAGCACAGCCCAGGTCTCGATTGAATCGAAGGCTTTCTCGTAGTCCACAAACGCCAAGCATAATGGCTGATTATACTCCTCAGTCTTCTGTATAATCTGCCGCAGTGTATGTAAGTAGTCTACGGTACTAAAGCCTTTTCGGAAACCGGCATGTTCAGGAGGCTGGAAGCCGTCAAACCTGCGAGCGAGACGATTCGTAATGACTCTCGAAAACAGTTTGTAGACATGGCTTAGAATTGAGATAGGCCTATAATTCTTCAAATAAGGCTTTGTCGCCTTTTTTGTAGAAAAGTACCACCACACTTCTGTACCGTGCCGTAGGCATTTGTCCCTCGAGTATGACGGAATCAAATAGCTTCTAAAGAGCTTTTAATACCGGCGTTCCACCTGCTTTCAGAAGCTTAGCCGTGATTCCATCATCACTCGGTGCCTTATTGTTTTTAACTGTTTGAGAGCCATTCTATTCTCGTATAGGCTGACGTCCGGGATATCTTCGTTGAAGTGTCGGGGCAATCTGGCTCTTGGATCTTTGGACAGATTACTTAAAGGTGCGCGTACGCTGGTGTATAATTGTCCGTAGAACTTCTCAACCTCTTCCAACAGCTCCGGCTTCGACTAAATGATTCTGCCATCCTCAGTCTTCAGCTTGGTTGGCTTTGACCAACAGACAGATCCCTTGCAAAAACTTTTGAGCCCTTATTACGCTTAATCACCTCTTCAATACGGTCAGTATTGAATTGGCGTAAATCGCGAGTTAGGGACTTGGAGATCTGTCTGTTTAGACGTCGATACTGAACAGCATGTCAGAGGACTGCAGAACCAAGTTTCGTCTTTCTTCCATGAGTTTGTTGGTGAGGTCCGAGATCTTTTTGGTTCCTTTTTAACGGCGGGTTTTGAAGCCCTTAGACCCAGCTGTTTGGACAATTTGCACGAACCTGCCATTATAATCGTCCAGATTTTCGCAGTCTCCCAAGCTTTCGAAGCGATTCTGCAACTCGAGCTGAAAGCTCTCGGGGTTTTGGAGCTGGATAGGCGCTGGTCTGAGCGTAGACTTCATCAGTCGATACCTTTCGAGTTTTGTTCACAGATTCAATGTGCCTCTTACTCTCAGCTCATCATCGCTTCGTTTGCTCAGTTTCGCGTTAAAGTCCCCCATCACAATGGTATAGTGGGCCTGGGAGCTATGTATGGCTCTAGAAATATCCTCATACACAGTCTCCACCTCGTCGTCGGAGTAATCTGAGGGCGGTGCGTATATTTGTATTACCTTTAACGAATACCGTTTGGTGATTCTGAGTACAAGGTACGCTACCCTCGCCGAAACACTCTCGAACTGGACCACGTTGTTGACGAGAGACCCGACACCACCCTGGGACAGTTGGTCGCCCTCCCGGAAATAGAGCAGGTTTCCGGATTTGAGGATCATGGTGTCCTCCCCCTCTCTTCGGACTTCACATATTCCTTCAATATCCCATCGTAACCTGCTCAATTCTTCCTCCAGTTCAGCAAACTTCTCGTCAGTCCGCAGTGTGCTCGTGTTGTAAGTTGCCAGGGCCAAAGGTGGCGGGGTTGGTAGCCTGGCATCTGCCGGGGATTCTTAGCACCCCCTGCCGCGGGGCAGGTTACCGTGACCGCTACCAGAGTCCGGAATAGCAGGGCCGCCGGGGACTAGGGGCCGTGTTATGGGTGTATTGTCCATAGGGGGTTTTGCTGTAAGCGCCACGCTTGGCAGGCGGATTGGCGATCGCAGTGTGATGTCATAGTACGCGGAAAAATGCTGCTGCCCATCCTCCGGTGTTTTAAATCCCTTAGTCGCCTTTTACGACACCCACGGGAAGAGATGGGTTAGTATTCTAGGGCCGCACCACAGGCAGTGGCCTATGCAGTGGCAACACATTGCAAGATCACTGGCTCAAAATCGAAATGTTACACGGAGTGTTACATTATTTATTATAGTTTCCGCGGGCGGTACTCCCTTTCTGCCCAGGTCTAAAGCCGCAAGGGGTGAGGCTGCAGGCCGAGCTGCGTCTGTAATATTTGGTCGAGCACCAGCCCCCTCCCCCTCTCCTTATCTATTATAGTTTCCGCGGGCAGTACTCCATTTCTGTCTACGCCTAATCCCAGCTCAGGTCACTTTGGTATATTTCCCGATGCTACTGCAGCTGTGTTTAAATAGAAGGCTTGGCTTCCCTCTTCCCCCAACCGTGCCGCCGTCTCGTGAATAAAGTGCAGGACGAGGCCTAAGCCTAAGGCCGAGCCCTCTGTATACATGGACGACTTTTATATTTCATCTCAATCCACCAGTAAACCAGGGGCAGCGGGGCGAGGCCGAAGGCAGAGTCCTTCGTATACATTAACGATCTTACGATTTCATCTTAAAGCCCCAGTAACTAGCCGAGATACTGAGCCCGAAGGCCGATTCACCTTGGCCCGCGAGGCGAGTTCCGTATATGAAGCCGAGAGGCAAAGCGAGTCCGAAGGCCGGGGCCCGACTCCAGCCGGCGCAAGCGAGACAACTCTGCTACATCGATGACAACATACTCGAAACTGCAAAAGTGAAATTGCTGCACAGCACGCTAGGTGCTTTAGCCTCGCCTCGCCTCTCGGCTTCATGTAAAAATGGCCTTGATTTCAAATATTGCAGTATTAAGTGTTTTTTAAGCAAAATAAATTTTCGGAAAAAGTTAAGAATGAAGAAATTGAATTTTGAGCGACATTCTGCAGCCAAGGTTTTGGTATGACTGAAGCAGATCTGTTACTAAACGTTCTGTAAGCTTTTATTGCCTAAGAGCCTTTGATAACTGAAATGTAACAGTTTAACACTCCTATTTTTTATTTAATTTTCGGTTAAAAAATTCGTATTAAACCAATTTTCTTATCCGTGGACCTATGAAAATTCCTTCTATTTAGCGAGTGAGGCAAGCTGGGTGACCTAAACAAACACAGCAGCGTCAGGAAATGCTGTACAGATAATAACAGAACCAGAATTCTCACGAAAGCACAGTCCTGGGGCGCAACTAGTATCACACAAATACATTGTTTCTTCTTTTTTTTCCAACCCATACTTACCTCATTTCACTTTGGTTTGGGTAAGACATATAAAAAAATCTTATCAATAAATTTATTATTGTTCTAGCAATAACAGAACCATAGATTTATATAGTCAATCAGGGTAATTGATTTGATTTTTTATTTTTTTCATTTATATTTTTTTTATTTTTTTCGATATTTTAAGATAACTTGGCTATATTTTAATGGGCTCTCAGTAAGTGAAAACGGCAATATTGGCTGTTTTCTATAAGCTGCTGTTTAAAGAATTGAAGAGTTTTCGCCCTGAAATGTCTGATATGTATTGTAGAACGTATGTTTAAAGGGAGGACTGTTTCCAAAACACGATGGGAAAAATTTTGCTCGATAGAAAAAAATCCTGAAGTTACCTTTAAAATTTCATATGAATACAGATAACATCCGTGTTTTATAATAAAAAATGTTTTAAAATCACCAACACAAAGGTATTTTACCTTTTCGATTTCGTGACTGATTTAAATTTTTGAAATACTAAACATTTCTTTTAACTTTTTGATAAAAATGATAACACGGCCCCTAGTCCCCGGCGGCCCCGCTATCCCGGACTCTGGTAGCGGTCATGGTAACCTGCTCTATTTCTTCTGTGCGTTAAATTTTGTGAATGATCAATTCTGTGTATAAATTTAAATCATTAATGATTTAAATTTATACAAAGTTAATATTATACACTATATTATTTATATTGATTATTCTACAATAACGAAGAAAGATTTTTTTTGTAAAAAAATTATTTCCTAATCCTTACCAATAATAGAAAGGTGAAAGTGAGTTTGTTTATTATTTATTAGTTTGTTTGTATCGCTCCAGGCATTTGTGGCATCAACACGTACTTTGTTTTACTCCGCCCCGTTCGAAATTATTTATTACGTCTTAAGTGCATTAATTACATCAAAACTGGTGTCTGAAGAACCTGTTACTAACGAACTTTACCAATTATCAATCAGTTTAAGTAAAAACAAAAGAAAACTGTACTAAAACTAAGAAAAAAGTGCAAATTGTGTCATAACAAATTAGTGACAGTGGTATGCGAAAATAAATTAGCACAAATTACCCACGTAGTACTTCACGTAACTGACTGATCGATGCGCTGGCGCAGTTGGTAGACGCACCGTCTCAGTATACGGATAGGTCCGAGTTCGAAACAGCACTGCGGTTCAAGCAAATTGTTTTTTCAACGCAACAAAAGAAGCAGAGAGCATGACTACAAATTTGAATCCGAGAAATTTAGGACGGAAATGACTACATTATTATCTACATCAATGTTATCTCAAGAATCCATACTAATATTATAAATGCGAAAGTTTGGATGTGAGTTTGTGAGTTTGTGAGGATGTTTGTTACTCAATCACGCAAAATCTACTGGACGGATTTCGATGAAATTTGGTACAGAGGTAGATAATGACCTGGAATAGCACATAGGCTACTTTTTATCCCGGGAAAAAGCACTGTTCCCGTGGGAAATTCACGTGGGCGAAGCTGCGGGCAAAAGCTAGTCAGAAATAAAAAAGATTCATACGACTCTAACTAAAAAAAAGGTTCAAACAATAATATAGAAACTGCAATTGAGTAATAAACAGCCCAGAATGAAGAGCTAAAAAAGTAATTGGAAAGTCTAGAGACTGAAAGAAAGAAAGACAAAGAATATATAATATTATTGGAAGATAAAATGGAAGAAATGCAACGAGAAAGTAGAAAGCCAGGATTGAAATAAAAAATGTACCTAAAAAAGCAGAAAAAGAAACTAAGGAAGGTTTGATAGAGATGGTTATGAACCTATCTGATCAAATAGACTGTAAAATAGGAAAGGAGAATATTAAAGATATTTATAGAGTTCAAAGTAAAAAAACTAAAACTAAGACACCTGAAAACAGTCCAGTTATAGTTGAACTGACATCGACTATCTTAAAATCTGATTTTGTGTCTGATATTAAATGATTTACATATCTTTAAATCATTTTACATCAGACACAAGGATAAACTATGTGCCAAACATCTTGGGCTGAAAAAGGATGAATATAATCCAATCTTTGTCTCCGAGCAGCTGACGGCAAAAGGTGCACGCCTCTACTATTTGTCACGGGACCTTGCAAAATTAAAAAACTACAACCTATTATTTAATTTTTAATTTGGCACCGACTTCACCTCGTTCAGTAGATAGCATGCCAATACATTTTTCTTTATGATAAATCTGCCTATATGTTATTTCATGTCTTTAAGTTTTATGATGGAAGTCGGTTCATTTTTTTTTTTAAAAAGAAATATTTCTAAATTTACATTTACATTTAATTAAGTTTTTGTTGATATTGTGTTATGTAATAGTAATGATTTTTTAGAAGAGCGAGGTTTTTTAACACAAGCAACTTTCGTTGCTTAAAAGTAAACCTCAACCTCTAGTAGTAGTGACGATGTAGGTATTGTTGTGAGTAATAAAGGAATTTTTGATTTTTTGATTTGATTTAACCTCTTCTTTTACTCTCCATTTACTGAACCAATCTGCGTATACACATAGTTAGAAGTACTGAGAAGGACATAAACTACCTTTTACCCCGGTAAAAAGCACTGTTTGGGAAATTCACGCTGGCGAAGCCGTGGGCAAAAGATAGTAATCTCTTCATGTTATGCTTTTAACTACACACACAAAAAAGCTTTCAAATACACGTCCCAAATAGCGCTGAAAATTCGGAAAAAAAATATCCACAAAAAAAATTATCTGATTTCTTTATTTTTATTTCTTTATAAAGGCGCGCAGTGAGCGTACATTATATAATGCTGATGTTCATTTCGTTTTTTTATAGACAGAAAAAAAAAACATTCTTTAATCTTCGCCAGAATCTATGACAATCATACACTCCCATTAGGTGCTTTTCATATGTAATGCATGAGTTCTAAGTTTTGAAAATTGATGAAAATGACAAATACCTACAACAGAAATATCAATATGATTATAAGAAAAACAACATTATTTACATATTACTTACAAGCTGCACCCCGCAGCTTCACTCGTGTGGAAATTTTAGAAAGCTGAGTTGAGCATTATCAACATATGATAAGAAAAAATACCTATTATGGAAAAGCTCTTCTTATATAACAGGGGAAAATATTGTAAAATGAGTTTCATTTAGAGTTTCATAATCGATGTTAATTGAAAATGTTAGTAGTTGGTAGCTTGGAGAAATTCTATACAGTATATTTAAAAAATAATGTGGTTTTCAACGTCAGAATCTTTGGCAAATGGCATAAATATTTATTTTTCTTTTTTATTCTTCTTCTTAGTCGCTACACTCTTGCCAGAGTGGTCGTGGTCATCATTGTGGGTCACGATGAGTGATGATCTTGGTAATACGGCGCCATTCGTCCCGAACTGCAGCTTTTCGAGTACATTCGCAAACTGAGCACTTAGTTGCGGCCTTAATCTGGTCTGTCCTTCTCATCGGTGATCTTCCACGTGGCCTGGTGCCTTCAACTTTTCCCTGCAGCACGAGACGCTCTATGGAGTCATTACCCCGACGAGATACATGGCCGAAAAAGGTTAAAATCCGTGACTGCACTGTGGTTGAAAACTTACTTTTTTGAAAACATGGTGAACGAAAAATTTTGTTACTTTAATTAAAATACCATAATATATAGAAATTTATATTTTAAGGATATTACGAGTATGCCAAATAATGACCAAACTATCATTGCATCAATTTGTAAAGAACGAAGGTTTTCCTTTCATTTATATTTTTAAATTGCGGGTACATTTAATACATTTTTTTGATTTTTATA
This sequence comes from Ephestia elutella, assembly GCA_018467065.1. Lineage (NCBI taxonomy): Eukaryota > Metazoa > Arthropoda > Insecta > Lepidoptera > Pyralidae > Ephestia > Ephestia elutella. The sequence goes on from CM031564.1 coordinate 20,378,160, forward strand.
ACGATCAGTCGCCTTATCTGGGTAAAGAATCATAAAGAGCAAAAAAAATATTTTGAAATTTTTTGTATGTACGCGTTTCACGCAAAAACTACTGGACGGAATTGAATGAAACTTTTTTTGTTGTATAGCTATTAAGCCTGGGCAACATATAGGCTATAATTGATTTTGAAAACTGGAACACCTGATGAAGAACCATAAAAGAACAGCTAAACTATAAGAAACATGAAAAATGGTACATTTGCAAAAGTTTATCAATCTGACGAGCATTTTCTGTCGACGTATAAAAATCGAAGATCAGGATCATCTGATGAAGAATTCCAAGAGACCAGCTACACTATTACATATTTGGAAATGGCGCTTTAGCAAAAGTCGTTCAACCTGATGAGTATTTTCTGCTGACGTATAAAAATTGACGATGACGGAACATCTCATGAAGAACTCCAAACACCAGCTACTCTATAAAATAAATGGAAATGGGGCCTTAGCAAAAGTCGGACACGGGATAGGACAAAGAGGGACTCGGGGTGGGAGTGGTGGTACCGTGGTATACGGGAAATTGTAGATAACGAGGAGACGAAGATCGGTTATTAAATGAAATGTCACTTTTGATTCATTTTAACATCGCGACTGTACTACGACTACCTAATATATTTCCGCGGGTCACGGGATAAATTTTGAGTACTGGAGTTTAGGTTTCTGGGACTGACTGACTTTCTTTTCTAGGACTGATAGTTAACGAGATGTGTGCTCATAATTTTTTATATCTACTCACAAAGCCCTTTCATTTGATAACCCACACGGCATGTTTATAAGAAAGAAAAAAAGAAATTGTATGGCGGACTTCTAGACGTCACAGCAACTACCCCCACAACTTTGGTGCTTGTCATCTTATATATACAAATATAACACTGAACACAAGTTCAGCCCATTTTTCTGATTGGACTGATACCAAATTTATATAGATCCGTGATGACTTGATTGAAAAGTAACCTCACACCCTATTTGGCCAACCTAACAGGTGTGTACAAAATTTCAGCTCAATCGGTTGAAGATATCTACTTTAAAATTGAGTTCTAAGATTCCACCCGAACGAACATACTTAAAGTACGTTCGTTCGGGTAGAATCTTATGTAATACATACATTGCAATTTAAATAAAAGCTTTAAAAAAAACAGGTATCTCAAATTTCTTTCCTACTTTTTTTTTCAAAACTGGTCCCTTGATTATAATCTGATTCATTTCCTAAATTTATTTATAAATTAATTTTATATCTAAGGTTCATTTTTAGATATTAAGGAAATGGGAAATGGATCATTTTTTGTTTGTCTTTTTGAAAATTACACTGTTTATAAAGTCAATTATTTTTAATTAAATATTCACTATTATTTTTTTTTTTCCAGAAACAACACGGACAATGGATGTGCTATTGTGGATGTGCTGGGTAGCTGCGCTATTCATCTTGATTGTAAGTAACTCAAATATTATAGTATTACCATCGATAAAATATTACAAATAATATTTGATCGATGGTATTACTTATCAACATATCAACAGAAATATATAAAATTGGACTGTCTGTCTGTAATTTCAAAATATCTGCAAATCTTTAAGTTATTAATAGGGCCAAAACTTAAACTCCCGTATGACAGGTGTCATCAGGGAAGTTCCGATTTTTTTGATATTTAAATCTATGCGCGGAAATGTAGTACTTGAACTTCCGGCTTGCCTGTTTAGAGAGTTCCATTGCATCTGGCTACAATAAATCGATCGTGAAAATATAAAAAATTGCGATACATCGTTTAATTTTTCGATTTATTTAAAAAGGTTTGTTATTGATGTTTAAATGCTGAATATAACAATTATTGCACTTTAGAATAAAAAAAAAAAAAAAGCAATACAAAAAAAAATTGAAAGAGGGACGAGAATTCGCGCAATCGTATCGAATCGTGACATCAGAGTAGATAATATTATTCACCATGAATTTATTATCCATGTTAGTAACTATGACAGCTACTTTGATGGTTCAGACTTCTGATTAATAAAATAATTAATTTATTTGGATTTATTTTTTTATACGTAAAATCAAATAATCGTAGCGACTCGTGTTTAGGTACATAACTATTATTGTCAAACTGACATACGTCATACGGGAGTTTAGGTTTCGGCCCGATTATAATCTTTTGTTTCCAATGCCTAAACAATTTTTTTTATTTTTTTTCTGACACAGTATATAAAATTGAAGTGTCTGTCTGAAATTTAAAAATAACTGCAAATTTTAAATTGCGTACCTATGTAGTGTTTATTAATCCGTTTCCAATGCCGAAACTATTTTTTTTGTCTGACTGTCTGTTTGTCCAGGGTGATCTTCGAAACGGCTGCTCCGATTTTGATTTGACTTTCACTGGAGGGTTAAGGGAGTTACAAATTAACTTACAGGGTAGTTTTTATCCTCATAATATTTAGGGTTCTTTCGTGAAAATAATCAACTTATATTCAAATTATATTCAATAAAAATTAACTTACATCGTCGAAATGTCTTATCCGATTTAGTACGGATTTGTTTTTGCAGGGTTAAAGAAGGTACATAGTAACATATAGGGCGGGTTTTAACCCGGAAATAATAGGGGTTTTTCAGTGAAATTAATCTTATTGAATGTTCCGAACAGGATCAATAAATTTTGTCACTTGAGCTTATATTGAAATGAAGGAAAATGATTTTTCATTACTCATACTCAGAAAGTAGGTCTGAAATTGCATGAGGAGCGGGTTTAAAGTAATACTTTTCAGCCCTAGGAAGAATCGTTTTCAACTGACAGCTGTCAAATTATTAAAAAAAAACTAGTTCTATTTTCACGTTATTCTATTGAAACATGTTCCAACCCCGTCTCGGGACTTAAAAAAGTTACTTTCACCCACTCGGTAACAATGTACTATTTTTCAACCGACTTCCCAAAAAAGGAGGAGGTTATATGTTTCGATGTATGTATGTTTTTTTTTATGTATGTTCGCCGATTTCTCCGCCTACAGTGGACTGATTTCCGAAATTGTTTTTTTATTCGTAATGATATATACCCAAGTTGGTCCCATTTTAACCACGTCAGAATCTGTTCGGTAATTTTAAAGATACCTAACAAAATATAAAAATACCAACATTGCATTATAGAGCAAAAGCCCGCGATAGCATGCCCTTCCTTATTTTATTAAAACTAAAGATTTTCTGTGTATGTTCCAAACATTTAGTGACTATAAAAGTTGGATCATGATTACTTAGGCAGATTATTTGTAGCAATAACATTTAAAGTGGTAACTCAATTTCCTTAAAGTAAAGATTTTTAAAGATTTTATTCCTAATAATATAAGAAATCACGCCATCCATTATCAGGCCATTGGTGCAGATATAAACCCCTGCTAGACATTGTAACTTTACTAAATTATTTGTTTTATTATAAAAGCTGAATTTGTTATTTATAAAAGCTGAATTTTTGTTTTATTATAAAAGCTGAATTTAATATGTATTACTTTGGAAGGCCCCAAGGGTGCTTTTTATACCTATAAAAATCATCCTTGCTATCCATATTACCTGCATAAGCAACTAAGATCCAAACTTCATACCTAGTCGCTAATATTTTTTACTCGTATATACCACGCAGAGAAATATTCAGCATTTTTAAAATAAGGAAGGTTTGGTCGTCGCGTGCTCACGGTCTATTTATGTGCCAAAAATAATAGACAATTTGACATGTTCTGACATTTCAAATCAAACTGACATAAAAAGTTTCGAATTCTTAATTCTTTATTTTCGGCCACCAGTGAAAGAAAAGTTTAAGTTTTTATTAAAGAAAATGAAAAGGTGTAGAAGCACTAAAAATGATAAAATAAAACTTTTTTCCAAAAAAGTGAACCGACTTCCATAATAAAACTTAAAATCATGAAATAACAATAAAGAAAAATGTATTAGCATGCTACCTACTGAATGAGGTGAAGTCGGTGCCAAATTTAATATTAAATAATATAAATTAACATTAAAATCATGTAGGTACATATACAAAATGCCTAGCTAAACAATTACATAGTCCTGCACTTGGCACCGACTTCACCTCATTCAGTAGGTAGCATGCTAATACATTTTTCTTTATTGTTATTTCATGATTTTAAGTTTTATTATGGAAGTCGGTTCACTTTTTTGGAAAAAAGTTTTATTTAACCCTTAAATTGTTTCTGTCCGTTCTATGTGACGTGCAATAAACACGCACATAACTGTAATTTGAATGAACTGTTCAGCCGTTTCCGCTTCTAGTAGGCTATCCTTTTTACTCTAAAACAATTTTGACACTCGTTCGCAACACAGCAGTCTGTCACTTTTTCAAAATATTGCAACGGCCGTCTCAATTTACGCTCGTCAAGAATATTATTTTTATGTGAGTATTTCATTAGTTTATGCTATTTTTATGTTAAATTTTATTTAAATAATCATTGATTGACAGTGTACAATTGTTTTTATTTCTGAATAATGATGTATAACTTTTTCGCTATATATAATAATTTGTAGATGTCCCTTGAAACGGACATTACTTAATAGGTAGCACAAGCGGTAATCTTTTCATTCGTCCCATACAACGGACATTGCTCATAAATGCCACTAAAAGTGTGTCTTTTGTAACTGACATTGCTAGTTGATTACTATCATGATTTTAAATTATTAGTTTATACGATTTAGGTTTTTTATACATATATATATTTATTTAGGGTTTTAGTGGTGTTTGTTTTACAACTGGCATGTTTATCAGAGATATGGCCAGGAAAACTTGGAGATCTAAGAAAACACTTGCTCTGGTACCACCTTCTGATTCCTAAGATTCTTGTCTTGAATTTGAAGATGACGAGGAAAGACTAATATTAGCGCGTGAGTTTTTTTACAAATGATTCATGTGGATCTTCACCCATAAGAAGTATTTTGCCTGCAATTTACGACTTGCTTGAGGATCTCAGTGACTGCGATGAACCAAAGAACTGGATACTTCAGGTAAACCCGTAAACATTTCAGTGGACCAAAATACACCACAGTCTACCAGCATCGTCCTCGCTTTATCGGCTCGTTTTATACCAGAAACACCATCTGCAAATTCTGTGCGATCTCCATTGATATTAAATATAATCACACGTCGCCGTACCAGACAAGTTGCTAATACTGAATCAAATCCAATTCCTCATCCTGCCACAGAATCTACTTCTTGAAAGCGCAAGTTAAATCAGTTCGAATTTACTTTTAAGAAAACCAAATATATACCGGACTCGTGGATGTGGATACTAAGCGTTAGCTTTGCAGAACTATTTGAGTTAGAGTCTGCACAGCAATATTAAAAAAAAAATTGCCAGGTCATTTGCTATCGATGAAATTATTATTCCTTATAAGGAAAAAAGGCCGAAACGCGTAGACAGTGTAATTACAATAGGGTATTTGACAAAGTGTATTTTTCAACATATTTTTGAATAAATGGAAAGATCATATACAAGTTTTATAACAAACTGTTTTTATTTTTTTTATTTTCGATTTCTCTCTCTTTAGTCGTATTTCCTCATGACTGAGGGTCGTGGTCATTATATAGAATGAAACACACACAACGACTCTCTTGGCAATGTTAATGGAGTGGTTTGCCAGTGCCTTCTCCATTTCACACACTAGTTGATAATCATCAACCAGAGTGCAGGTTTCCTCACGATGTTTTCCTTCACCGGAAGCAAGTGGTGGTCGATGAAAACTAACATGAGTCAGATTGGTATACAAACTCATGTAGCCCGGGCAGGATTCGAACCTGGGATTTTGCATCCACAGGCGGGCGCCCTACCACTCGGCCACCACCGCTTCGATTTAATTACCTAGTTATCTTAAATTGAAAATTCATAGTAACGGAATATGCCGACCAGTTACCGAACACTTCCGATTAGCCAGGTGACGTCACACGTGTTTTCCCTACTTGGTGCGCCTCGGAGCTCGGGTTTGTTTCGTGAACTGACAAGAAGTGATCGGATTTTTTCGGGGCTTCGGATTTTTTGGTACTTTTAATCCATACTTCCATACTAATATTATAAATGCGAAAGTTTGGATGTGAGTTTGTGAGTTTGTGAATTTGTGAGTTTGTGAGTTTATGAGGATGTTTGTTACTCAATCACGCAAAATCTACTGGACGGATTTCGATGAAATTTGGTACAGAGGTAGATAATGACCTGGAATAGCACATAGGCTACTTTTTATCCCGGAAAAAATGGTTCCCGTGGGCATGGGATACCAATTATAGTAACGCCATCTATTATTTGACATAATAGACGTCATGTCAAAATGACGTTACGTCAAAGTGACGGTACGTCAAAGTAACGTGACATCAAATTGACGTTACGACAGCCTCCCCACTACTTCCATATAATATGGGCCGTTGCACCGGGCGGCCGGCAGTCAGTATGCCCGGATACGTCGAGGTGTGCGGACCGCTGCTGAGTGCACGGACTAATGGCACTCTGCTCAAACTTCTATATATTATGTGTGTGAAGTAACATCAGTGAGTTTGTTGTGATGTACATTGCGTACATTTTTTCCGTTACATCTAATTTGTCATTAGATAGCGCTTTAATTAAATACTTGCCTTTAGTTATCACGGCCTGACACGAGATGGCACCATATAGTGTAGCGAAAACAGAAGCGCCACAGAATAGTAAGTAGTACTAACGTACATATCACTCACCGCCCCGCCGGACACTCGCTGTAGACATCACTGACACGATTTAGGCGCGATTGGTCCAAAAAATGTCCAATTCACTGTTGGTCAAATTCGCGGTTGGTCTAATTCTCGGTTAGTCTAAAAATAAACAATGTTTTCAAAATTGTAAATTTTTTGAGTGTTAAACTTTGTATATTAAGAAGCTAAGACCATATAGTAGTAGTTAGGTTTAGGTTTTTTTTTAGACCGCCCGGAAAGACTTTGAGGGCGGAAACGAAGTTAGGTTCAGGTTATTTTTTATTTTACTGCCCGGAAAGACTTGAAGGCAGAAAATAAGTTAGGTTCAGGTTACTCTTTAGACCACCCGGAAAGACTTTGAGGGCGGAAAAGAAGTTAGGTTCAGGTTTTTTTTTTTTATTACAGCCCGGAAAGACTTGAAGGCAGAAAATAAGTTAGGTTCAGGTTACTTTTTATGACCTGTTGGCACGTTTTTTATTATTTTATATCTTTATCAATATATCTAGATAGACGATACGCTGTACGGTAACGATGAAATTTTCGCGCCATTTTGATTGAAAATCACGACACGCACGCAAGCAGCCTTACTAAATTTCATGCACACATATATATGTGAGTGTATAAACGGTATTTGAATATGAATTTGTAATTTTGCCTTGCTATTTTACCTTTTTTTCAACTCGCTCTATCGTGAATAAAGTGCTAACTCGCGCTCAAGCAACAGTTTTACAGGGGCGGGATAATGATTAATCCCTTTTTTGCCGCGGGCGAAGCCGCGGGTAACAGCTAGTTTGATATAATTTGATAATTAGGTCAAAATTTAAAAAAAAAAAGTTTGTTATTATACTTTTACATGATCTTTCCAAAAATAAAATAAAAAAAACATTGTCAAATACCCTATTTAGAAACCATCGTTTACATAAACTAAAAGATGGTGCCTAAATTGTAACTGGATCTCAAAACTAGTCAGAAGACCGATATTTTCAAAATAATGTTAAGTTTGTAATAATATATTTCTTTGATGTTTAACAGGCAGTGTCCGTTCTATAGGACATTACTAGTGTGTAGAATAGTTGGCATTGTCACTTATAAGTGACCCTTAAAAAATCTAGTAATATATATATATTTTTATTTCAAATTCTATTTTTATTCTTTATTTACATCTAAAAAGACGTAATATAGATTTTTTTTACAAAAATTCACCGGAATGAGGGACTGCCAATTTAAGGGATAGGCTACAAAATAGCACTTTTTAATCGGCATATTCTTGTTTTTTTAGAAGGTTACCACCGCCTCCAAAGCGTAAGTGGAGAAGAGAAGAAGAATAGTAATTCTGTGTTTTTTAGTCAACATTTATTGTCCCACCGCCATCCAATCTTTTCTGTCAATTAGATAATAGTACATTATGATACAAGTGTGCTAAGTTGGTCATCACGCACAAGATAATAAGGCCGAGTGTGCGTAATGACCAAATGCACACGTGTATTATACGACGTTTTTCAACACACTTGTGAGTAAAAAAAATCTTGTGGTCCTAACATATAATTATCGGAAAACGATTGCGCCCTTTTGTCATTCCTCCACTTTATAAAACATTCGTATGCCGCCAAATACTTACGTTTGATTTTGGAGGGAATAAACTATTACTTGCATTACGCGCCTCGTTAATGATTTCTGGTGGAGTTAAATTTACATATTCTTCCATACAAGTCGACATTTTATTAAATATTTAAACCTATGCTCACACGGCGAAAATAGGAAAATGTACCTAACAAACACAACCTAATAAATATACTTAAGTCTTGATTTTTTATTCGCGCACCGCGCACTGGGAGCGCGCGGTGCGTGCTGCGGATGGTTGGTTATATCGCCAACAGCCAGTTCTTGGCTGTATAAAAATCATTATCTTTGCTTATTTAAAAACCGTTGTTATTTTCCCTATTTGATCTTATATGTATTATGCGGCTAAATCTAAAATGTTTTGTGGAATGCATAACACGCATTAGTTTTCTATCTTTTGTACAGCGCAAGACAGAAAGGTAAGGTAATTTTTATTTCCAAACACCTCTGTAATATATTCGTAATATCTTTGTAATATATGGCATTATGGGCCTTAATTCGACGTTATAAAACCCACTTTACGAGCAAGTGTGTTGAAAATTATTTAACATAGTTGAAGGTGAATATGTTTACATAGAAAATATTTGTCTGTCTTTTATACGAATAAAATAATCGTTATCGTATAAATCGTAATGTATATCGTAAAATTAATATCAATATGTTTTTATAATAACATGACAACCTCGAAAAGCTAGCGACATCTATTGGTACGTACGAACTTTTTGATTTTAGGAAATTTAGTGCTTTGTGACGTTCTGCTATTTAGTATGGAATCAAATGCCCCTCGCCTTCTACCTTCCACCCCGCATATCGTCACACATATTTTCTTAGATAAATGTCATTAGGGCTCGTCCTCTTTGTACATTTTCCATGATCCCTTCGAGAACACGTTTAAATGCCTAACTTACCATAGCTTCGCGTGAACTCGATGAGCTCGAATATAAGTAGGTATGAGCTACCAATTACTCTAAGGTTGTTGCAATAGAGTTTTATTCAACACTAACTTTTGCCCGCGGCTTCACCCGCGTTAATTTCCCACAAGAACAGTGCTTTTTCCCGGTGTGAATAGTACCCTATGTCCTTCTCTATACTTCTTACTATGTCGCGAAATTTCAGGAAGATTGGTTAAGTAGATGAAGCGTGGAGAGGTATCAAACAAACTCACTTTTGCATTTATTATATTAGTTAGGATTTTTTGTTTCTGAATTTTTATTTTGACTTAACGTTCTTATGTACTCAACTTCTTATGAAGTTGGCTCAAACTCAGTGAAAATTCACCGAGTATAAATGCCAACTTTATGATAAGTAATTTGATCTAAAGTTTCCATGAAGATATTTCTCTATTTCATGAATTTTGATTCCCAAAAAAAATTTATCATAGTAAATTTTACAAAATTGCAGTGAAAATGAATCTTTATAAGCATAAGCAAGTGCCAAAAAAACGCTTCTCAAGTTCAAAATATTTATCACACATAACACTGGAAAATAAGACGAATTTCGAACAATATACTAAACTATAAATACTTAGAAAATGCATCAACAAATCACCGCATTTACAAAATAGCAATTATATTGTTAATGCTAAAAATACAGTAAGCAAATCAGAAAATATTATGGAATATGAAGAAATTGACAGCATTACTTACAATAAAGATAAAATTTCGTTACTAACATTGCTAATTTATTTATTAAACATTTCCTCAATCTAAATTCTTCTGAAGAAAAATAAACCGTTTTTTGTTTGTCCTTATTGGACGCTGACTGAAAACCGCTGAACTATGAAATTTTGCAAAGAAATTGCACTTAGAAGTGAAATAAAGACGAATATCTCGCAAGCGATGCCACGAGCAAAAAGCTACTTAGTAAATATATTAATATGCAAAGCAAATATCAACGTGTTTGCAAAACAGTTATGGAACCACGGTTCGCTTATAACACAGAGCTTATACTTTTTCTTCACAAGTCTTCATAAGCAAGCCTGCTAGAAAGATATACGACTGAAACAATTTTGAAATAAGGGTGGTTTTACAAACGCATTTAAAAGCGTAGGAGCTAGCATACTGCGCATAGTCAAGTGACCAAAACGAGGGGATAGAAGCAGTCGACTCAATTGCGTTTTCTTGGTAAGCTCGCGTGGTTGTGTAAAGAACAAAAAAAAGTTTTACGAATTCGGCCAGTGCGCCTATGTTTTATGGGTAAGTCGTGTTTTTTTTTTCTTCGTAAATGTTTTTCGGGATAGCAATGGTTACTGGTTCTTTTGATCGTGTTTTACAAACGATGTAAAAAATACCATTGTTTTTTATACAACTTTGACTGCGTTCTGTGATGTGGAAAATTGTTTTATGATAAAATGTGACTAAATTGTGTGATAACTAGTTTGATTTTTAATTTATCAAAAGTGTTTTAACGTACACAGTGAAAATATACGCAAGTTTACTCGGAGATAAGTATACTTACTTTCATAACTTTATTGGCAATTTTATTTTAAGTGATATTAAGCTATTGAGTTTCCAGTGGATTCAATAGAAGAATTTTAAAATAAATAAACGGAAACATCTTAAAATTTAAGTGCAGTGACGTAGACGGTTATTTAAATTTTATAACAAAAAATTATGTATTGTAACCTGTTCTTATTTTTTGTATTTAAGTATATTTAGATAACTGCAAAAACTTAGGATTTTTGTTTTACATTTTTATAATTTATTGAGAAATAATATTTAAATAAACAGTTGTTTTCAAATGTCGTGTGATAAGTGTATTTCTGGAGGATATTACATTTTTACTTTTGCTTGTCATTGTTGTTAAGAAATAAATAAAATGGAACTGATATAAAATCTTCTTTTTTCATTTAAATTTTCAGTGTAATTGGAAAACGTCAAATTGCTGCTAACATTACAACCCTTTCTTTTTCTCTCTTATTACAAGCAAGATAAAAACCTAAAAAAACTATATTTCTCGAAATTCCCGAACAACACACAATATGACCAAAATAGCGTAACATTTATTTTATATATTGTACTTTAAGAGTTATATATATATATATACCCATAAATATTTACTATATAATATATAGATATACAAACACTCGTCTTTGATCCGAGTCAAGGTGAACCCATTTCCAGGAAACTTTTGTTCCACTTCAAAGGATATGTTTCAAAAAGAATGCAAGAAAAATAGCAACAGGATAAATTTCGCAACAGAAAATTGTCCTTTTCTTTTTATGATGTTTCAGATATTGGTCAAGTGGATACCTCTCCTCCCTTTAGTTTTAAGTTTACTTTATATATACCTACAATGTACTTACTTGAAGCGGTGGTGGCAGAGTGATAGGGCGCCCGCCTGTGGATGCAAAATCCCAGGTTCGAATCCTGCCCGGGCTACATGAGTTTGTATACCAATCTGACTCATGTTAGTTTTCATCGACCACCACTTGCTTCCGGTGAAGGAAAACATCGTGAGGAAACCTGCACTCTGGTTGATGATTATCAGCTAGTGTGTGAAATGGAGAAGGCAATGGCAAACCACTCCATTAAAATTGCCAAGAGAGTCGTTGTGTGTGTTTCATTCCATATAATGACCACGACCCTCAGTCATGAGGAAATACGACTAAAGAGAAAGAGAGACACCTAGACAAATAATTATTTTTTTAATAACTTTATGGTCAACTAGCTGTCGCCCGCGGCTTCGCCCGCGTGAGTTTCGCTTAGATGAAAAATCTCTCTTGGAGTTTTTCATCAGATGTTCCAGATCGTCAATTTTTATTCGTGAGCAGAAAATGCTCATCAGGTTGAACGACTTTTGTTAAGGCACCATTTCCATATTCCTATAGTTTAGCTGTTCTGTTAAGGCTCTTCATCAGGTGTTCAAGTTTTCAAAATAAATTATAGCCTAAATGTTGCCCAGACTTAATAGCTATACAACAAAAAAAGTTTCATTAAAATCCGTCCAGTAGTTTTTGCGTGAAACGGTACATACATACAGACAGACAGACAGACAGACAGACAGACAAGAAATTCCAAAAAAATTTTTTTGCTTTCTATTGTTCTTTTTAAGTGTCCCTCTATCCATTTTAGTCAAAAATACTAAATGTACAGACAAAATATTTTTACTGTTTTATTATAATTGATGATGATGATTACGTGCCGGTCCACGCGCAAAATCAAAAAATCTTTATTGAAACTAGGCCTAGGCATATAGGTTTTATTCTTCTTCTTATCTATATGTATAGGTATACATCTATATAGGTGCACATAGGTGCTTCCATACCTTGGCACATAGGTGCTTCTATACCTTGTAATATGAGGATATTAAACATTTTTTTTCTTTTCGTTTTACATAACTAAAGACTATAACAATAACGCACTCACTAAGACTTATATTTTCCATAAGAGCGGGGCGGATCCCATAATCAAAAAAATAGTTTTTTATAATTTTTAAAATATCGACCTATCAAATAACACCCTTCACCATAGGATAGAACCTAGACACCAAAAAAAAACCAATAAAAATTCGTTACTTTAGTCACAGATTATAATATAATATTATACTAGTACTTCGGCCTGTGGTGTGGCCTTAGAATAGCACCAACCCATCTCTTCCCGTGGGTGTCGTAAGAGGCGACTAAGGGATTTAAAACACCGGAGGATGGGCAGCAGCATCTATCCGCGTACTATGCCATCACACTGCGATCGCCAACCCGCCTGCCAAGCGTGGCGATTACGGCAAAACCCTCCATGGATGAAATCCTTGGGGGAGGCCTTTGTCCAACAGTGGACGTCTTTCGGCTGAGAGAAGAAGACGATACTAGTACTAGATCGCACATAGCACATCCCTAGAAGTAGTCTCAGTAGGTAGAAGAATGACTTACCTAGATGAATCACAATGATTAACATTCATCGTGCTATTTTGGGGAAACTCTAGTCCAAAATAGAACATATTTATTTCTTCGCACATCATAAAATGTTTGAAATGATTGCGGCCCGCTGTTTATTTGAACGTGTAAGATCTAACGTGATGTACCTTTAAGCATTGCCGTTCAATGTTTTTGCTTCATCCAAAGACATCGAATCGCCAGGAAAAAAGACGCGCGAAAAGTATTTTTATTAAGTACAGTTTTTGTCTGTCTTTCTGTCTGTATGTGAAAAAACTTCTGGTCAAATTTAATGCGGTTTTCACTGTTGTATTGTAGAAGGTCTAACTTAAAATCTGGTAAATGTTTCATCTTGATATACTGCTTAGAACCAGAGATATTAATAATTGTAAATAACGCGTGGACGAATTCGCGTGCACAAGGTAATCCTAACTAATATTATAAATGCGAAAGTGAGTTTGTTTGTTTGTTTATTTGTTTGTTACCTCTTCACGCTTTATCTACTGAACCAATCTTCCTGGAATTTCGCAAACCCATATCTGGAAGTACGGAGAAGGACATAGGGTACCTTTCATCCCGGGAAAAAGCACTGTTCCCGAGGAAAATTCACGCGGGCGAAAGCTAGTAAACAATAAATTAACTACATAGAAATCGTGCTTTTTTATAAATATTTTTTATATCAAATAATAAATAATAGTATCTAATATTATAAAAAGAGTAAAGCAATAATATTAATTAGAAGAATAAAAAACCTAAAAACTAATTATAATATAAACTAATTTAAACTGAAATAAAAACTATAAGTAAACTAAAAATTAAACTAAATAAAACTATAATTAAATATTTACAAAAACGCCAGTCCCGACAATTCGTTGCCATGAGGTAACGTGCCCAGAAGGCTGACAGCATTGCCACGTTGGATGGCAATGCTTAATCTCTGAGCGAGATAAATGCCAGCCCTCTGGTCACGAGAAACCTCAACCAATTTCTGGGCAATGGCGCCATATAATTTATGGGCTGAAGGTCCCCACGGCCCTAAGGTCTCAACCCCAAACGGCTCAAAAATGTAGTAATCACCTATGCCTACATATTTGCGCCGTTTGAGGTTTTCTGCAGCAGCCGCTGCTGCGCCGGCCTTGGACCCAGTGGCCGGGAGGTGGGACGGTGCCAGGGTGTCTACGCAAGTGGCATCCCATACAAGGGGCCGTCCCAGCCTCCAGGGCACAAGGGTCATTCCATCCGGTCTCTTACCATCGTCCCTAGCCAGCCCGCTTGGTTCTAAAACAGCTGGCAAATGGACGGTGGCAAGAGCCCTGTGAATTATGTTATTTAGGGCGGCATGGCGCCCTAAACGGCCGGCGCTTTTGCGGCATGAAAGACCGTGGTGACCCAGTCCATCAACGCCATCACCACAGGGGCAACGATGTGGGACTGTGCATGTGGCACCTAAGCGAAGAGATGCCGCCAGACGGAAGGTCTCGTCATCGAGGAACGTGCCGAGGTTCAAAGAAGGCAGCGCTTGCAACCAAAGTCCGGATTCCCACTCCGCGACGGCTAGGAGGCGAGCGCGCTCTGCAGAATTGCCAGATGATTCAATCAAATTAAACTGTGCTAATCTACAAAGCGGCCCGTCCCACAGCTTCTGCGATGCCGGAAAACTGGGAATTTGTGAATTTTGACATTTGCCCTGCCATTCAATCTTGGCCTCTGAAACATAACTAATGTCATAAGATGGATTCTTAAGATTTTTTTTTAAACAGATAGTCTATACTATGCACAGAGGACAAAAAAGCCGGCAAGGCAACACTAGAAATTTTGCGAATTCCCAAGCCTCCAAACTTAATGGGTAAGGAGGCCTGGGCAAAGGAGCGATCATCGAAACTTATGTTCAAAATGGTCGAAAGGGAATTTCTGATAGAAACGTCTAAATTTTGAAGCAAAATTGGGTACTTCCAAAAATGGCTGCACCTAAGGTTATACGTAAAATTTGGAACGAAAAGACAGAAACGTAGTATTGTAAAAGCAAAATGAGTATGGATTTTGGACAGGCGTTCCAAAGCAAAGTCAAAATTTTTAATTTTTTCCTCAATAAAGTTCGAAAAAGAATCTTCAAAAATAGGTGACCCTAGAAGGCGAAGAGATGATCTGTCTAAGATTTTGATATTTGGAGCAAAAGTATTAAATTTAGATAAGATTTCTTCGCGTTGAGTGGAAGGTGGGTGGGACTGAGTGGATGGTGTCTGAAAAAAATATTTCACATTTTTGGAAATTAAATTCTAGGCCAATATTTTTAAAGTCATCTTTTAAAGTTTGAAAGTCTTGTAAAACGGCGTCTGCTTGGCCTCCTAGGGTACCGTCATCTAAATACCATGTGTTGAATTTTGAATTTAGTTTTTCTAAAATTGGGTGGATGGCTAAGCTGAAAATAGCAGGCCCTAGAGGATCGCCTTGCTGGCAGCCTACACAGGAAAGTAAGAGATTTTCTCTAAACATTAATTTAGAATTTATACTGTAACACTGCCAAATATAATTGTAAATAAAGGGAATTTTGTTTTTGACCTGTGTTAGCAAAGCGGCCCTATCCACTGAATTAAAGGCGTTCTTGATGTCCACCTTCAACAGTACTTCACCTTCCTGATGATCCAAGAAAGTACGGAGCGAATGAACGGCGGCTTCACATCCACCCTTAGAACCAAAACCTAACTGAATAGGTTGAAAGTAGTCGCCAAGGGTGGATGAGATTACTTTGCAGCATATTTTGGACGTTAGGCGGCGGTAGAACGCCCCAACTGCTATTAGCCTAATGCCGCCATCCTTTTTTTTAAGTGCGCACAGATTCGCTCCGTACAAAACATCACATACCTCCCTATTAACCGCTCCAGACAGCATGAGGTTCACCAAAGCAGTAAGGTCCACCAGAAGGGCCTCGCCAGCTACCCCAAGCTGACTCCCAACAAGATCTTTTAAATGTTGAGGGGATAAGCCATCAAGACCACTGGCGGAACCACTCCTAAAGGACATCACTGCAGTGCGAACACTCTCTACAGTGGCCACTAGGGAAGCTGTTGAATCATCGGGGGGAGTAGGAAAGTTGTCAAATCCGGTCGAAGGTGGATGCTTGTCTCGCAGAGCAGAGAGGGTGTCCTGGTTGTTCGGCGCAACCGCATCATCAGAAAACAACATTCTGGCTGCTCCTTTAATATCACAATCACTTATCTTAGACTCCACGTATTGTAATGTGTTTCTATTTTTTAAAAGTGCGGCCTCATTATTTAAAGGAAGATGAGGTGGCCCTGAACAATTTATTTTGATTTTGGTGGTAAGGTTAGCAGATGTGGGTGGATGACTTGATACGTGGAGAATCCGATAAGGGAAGGTGAGTAGGTGCGTCCAAGCCTCGGGGGTGTTTTCATTAAAAACCTTTTTTATATCTGAAGAAAGGGAAGAAGCTACAGCATTACGGGCACCTTTGGGGATTCTTTTGACTATTGGTTTGGTTTGCTTTAGGTTTGAAAGTGTTTGGTGGAGGGATAACTGGGGAGGAGGAGGAGGAGGAGTAGATGTGGGCGTTTGATTAGGACAAAGAGGTCTTGTGTGGTGGACTTTGGAGACATGAATATTGAGACCTCTTTGTCCTTTAAAGAAACGGGGCTGGGAGCACTTGGCACACCGAATGTAGTTCTGTGACGATGCAGACCTCACCTGAACCTCTCCTGATGACGCGTCCTGATAATCATCGTCAGACGACATCTAAAATAAAACTAAGTATAAAAAAGTAGGAACATAAATGAGGTGGTAGAAAATATCATTGCGAAATGTCTGTTTGATGGCTCTTTAAAAGCGCATGTCGAAACATAGAGCACAGGCACAGCATAATACATATAAATTTCTCATAAAAAGAGAAGTCGTTTCACGTACACCAACACCAACAGCACCATAGATTTAATAATAAAAAAGGCAGCACTTTAAAATTTGTTTTTTGAAGCACACGTAGACAAATAAATTATTTCAGTGTGCTTGATCCAAGGAAAAAAACTTCGTGTTTCATGTTTTATTTTTATCATTATAGGCGCTCGGCGGCCATTTTTTCTTGAAATTTTTTCCAAATTTTGGAGAAGTTATTTCTAATGTATTTTACAACTTCTAAACATTAAATATAAATCGGATCATTGGTAAAATGTTATTTAGGAGTCCGATTACATTTATTTTATTATTTATTTAATGTAAGTTGTTATTTCACGTTCGCTTGTGTCAGAGCGACACATTCAAATCAGTACTTCTCATATTATAAATAACTAGTAGTTCGCCGCGAACTTAGACCTCGCGATTATTACTCGCGTTTTTATTGATTTACTCTTACGTATGTATGTATGATTGAAGAGTGCTGATAAGTAGGGTAAAAATCACAGTTAAAGAAATAGTATAATTTACAATATAAAAAAATTGGAAGACCTCTTAATAGCCCAGGCGCTAAAATAGTATATCAATCAATCATCAAAATATATAAAATCTTGCGTTAGGGAGTGACTGACTGAGCTGACTGACCTACAGACAATGCACAGCCGAAAACGACTGGGCATACGAAGCTGAAATTATTATTTAACTGTAACACGACTTGTATTTTC
The DNA here is from genome assembly GCA_018467065.1 of Ephestia elutella. Classification (NCBI taxonomy): domain Eukaryota; kingdom Metazoa; phylum Arthropoda; class Insecta; order Lepidoptera; family Pyralidae; genus Ephestia; species Ephestia elutella. The sequence goes on from CM031564.1 coordinate 20,396,006, forward strand.
TTTTATGTAAATTATACATATATGTCGGAATGGAGCACATCATCACAACATCAGAATTATCAGATAATCATGGGTTCAGGGGGGCCGAGCTCAGATTTCGATGACCAGAGCGGTAAACACAACAGTACAGGTACTTTAACAACAGGTTCACGCGGAAACTCATGTGGGCACAAAACTCAGATCAAAATATTAACTGTCAGGATGAGGGTATTTCCAAAATAACATGCACAGCTCTTAATAGACAGGGTAAACAACTCCCATCTCAAGTTACAGCTCAAAGCATCCAGGGATTCATCGGATATTAACGGATTAAGAAATCATCTAGCACTAACCTCTCATTTGGTCCACATGTCACGGCTAGAGTCCGTGCCCTAACCTACCCACGGCATAGGATCGTGCCCCACCACGCACGGATCAATCCATTTCAACCAGTGAATTCTACTGAATGGTCTTCCGTGCTAACTAGCCAAACACAGTTTAACCATCAAAACTGTCCAACAACGAAGATCTCTAATATCGCGCTGACAACACCATCACACACAGTCACATCGTTAACGCACTAAGTAACACGACAATAACACTATTCAATCACTGACTACATAGCTACAGAGAATTCAACACAACCGCACGTTCGCACCGCGATGCGCCACAAACAAGACTACCTCGCTTTACTGTCATATCGATAGCACGTAGATTTTATTACAAAGTGAGGGTAACTCAAATGACACATTTCCGACGCGTACCGTCTACCGTCTTGAAAACCTTTTTTTAAACCATTGATTAACTAACAAAATAAACCACAGTTAATTTAACTAATGTAATCGCTCCGACACGGCCATTCTGACAAATCGCACGTCCTCGGGCGATTCTTCTCTTTAAAAGAACAACACAATTTCCGTTCGGCCATCCCGACTAATACCAATTAAGAAAAAAATATGGTATCAAGTCATTCCAACATAATTATATCACTAAAAAGTTACACACTTAAATAAAGTCAAAACATTGTATTGCCAAAAGTTACATTCTACAATGAGATCAGATTAGCGGATCAACTCATCCAAACATAACCAAATTCTGAACCTTGTAACTTTACATAATAACAGTGTCAGGTGCTCTGCATCGCCACTCAACCAGTAGCGAAAAACACCCTACCGCATCGCAATGCTTAACCAGCAAAGCAAATCGTAGTGCTTAACCAGCACTACCTAACACCGAGTGCTTAATCAGCACTCTATCACATCGCAATGCTTAACCAGCAAAGCAAACTCGTAGCGCTTAACCAGCACTACCAACCACCGAGCACTTAACCAGCACTCTACCATACCGCAATGCTTAACCAGCAATGCAAACTCATAGCACTTAACCAGCGCTATACACACCCACCACTGCTTGACTAGCGATAACAGAACACCAAACCTTAACCGAGCAGCGCTTATCCAGCATTACGCTCATCATACTGTAAAGCTACATTTCAAAACACACTTTTAACATGACATTTACCCGAGCAAAACTTATCCAGCTTTATTCATCAAAGTATCATAAACTACATTGTAAAACGTACCTTCGGCATGAACAAAAATTAACGTCACTATCGCATGTGTGTATTACCCTCAGACTACACACATCATCACAACCTCAATACGGCCGTTGGGGAATCCACTCGAGTTTCTTTCACAAATTAACCCATCAATATCATGATGTACCTCAACTTAATTTCAACTGGTATATGGCCATTGGGTATTCCTCTTAACATATCACATAAACTGTATTTTTACAAGTAAAATTTCGATTCAACTTTAAAATAACAAAAACTTGAATAGCAACTGTGATTTTACCTTCAAATAACAAAAAAAGAAATACCTCACCTGCTTTTACTATTATCATCTGACGGAAAATAAAACTAAAAGACTTACCCCCATTAATTTCATGGTTACACATTTTTTTTACACACTCGCACAAAAATCACTTAAAACGAAATAATACCCTTCACTGCGGGTGCATTAAAATTTCATTTTGAATGATCGTTCTAATTCAAATTTTAACCGAAAAATACCCTACGAAAAAATACAACAATTTTTCCCATGTAAGCCAATCAAAAGAAGGATCAGATTTTAAGCCACAAAAGAGGATTATAACGTAAATCACAAAAAAGGATCAGATCGCAAACCACAAAAATAGGAAAAGATTTTAAGCCACAAAAAGAGTAATCGCAATTCGCAAAAGTAGGAACAGATCTTAGGCTACAAGAGAGTATCGGATCGCAATCCACAAAAGTAGGAACAGATCCCACTTCTGATGCCGGAATGGAAGCACATATCATCACAACATCAGAATTATCGGATAATCATGGGTTCAGGGGGACCGAGCTCAGATATCGATGACCAGAGCGGTAAACACAACAGTACTGGTACTTTAACAACAGGTTCACGCGGAAACTCATGTGGGCACAAAACTCAGATCAAAATATTAACTGTCAGGATGAGGGTATTTCCAAAATAACATGCACAGCTCTTAATAGACAGGGTAAACAACTCCCATCTCAAGTTACAGCCCAAAGCATCCAGGGATTCATCGGATATTAACGGATTAAGAAATCATCTAGCACTAACCTCTCATTTGGTCCACAGGTCACGGCTAGGGTCCGTGCCCTAACCTACCCACGGCATAGGATCGTGCCCCACCACGCACGGATCAATCCATTTCAACCAGTGAATTCTACTGAATGGTCTTCCGTGCTAACTAGCCAAACACAGTTTAACCATCAAAACTGTCCAACAACGAAGATCTCTAATATCGCGCTGACAACACCAACACACACAGTCACATCGTTAACGCACTAAGTAACACGACAATAACACTATTCAATCACTGACTACATAGCTACAGAGAATTCAACACAATCGCACGTTCGCACCGCGATGCGCCACAAACAAGACTACCTCGCTTTACTGTCATATCGATAGCACGTAGATTTTATTACAAAGTGAGGGTAACTCAAATGACACATTTCCGACGCGTACCGTCTACCGTCTTGAAAACTGTTTTTAAACCATTGATTAACTAACAAAATAAACCACAGTTAATTTAACTAATGTAATCGCTCCGACATATAAATTATTTTTACCAAACGACTAACGAGACGAACGACCAAATCAAACAAACAAACAACAATATGGATTAGAACGTTTTTTCAACCCTCAAAGTCTTTCCGGGTGGTCATAAAAAAAATAACCTAAACCTAACTTCTTCTCCGCCCTCAAAGTTTTTCCGGGTGGTTATAATAAAAAACCTGTACCTAACTTCTTTTCCGCCCTCAGTCATTCTAGGTGGTCATAAAAAAAATAACCTGAACCTAACTTCTTTTACGCCCGCCCTCAAAGTCTTTCCGGGTGGTCATAAAAAAAATTACCTGAACCTAACTTCTTTTCCGCCCTCAAAGTCTTCTGGGTGGTCATAAAAAAAAATAACCTAAACCTAACTTCTTCTCCCCTCTGCAAGTCTTTCCGAGTGGTCATAAAAAAATTACCTGAACCTAACTTTTTTCCGCCATCAAAGTCTTTTCGGGTGGTCATAAAAATTAACCTAAACCTAAACCCTCAAAGTCTTTCCGGGTAGTCATAAAAAAAATAACCTGAATCTAACTTCTTTTCCGCCCTCATAGTCTTTCGGGTGGTCATAAAAAATAACCTGGACCTAACTTCATTTTCAAAGTCTTTTCCAAAGGTGGTAAAAAAAAAACCCGAACCCAACTTATAATCTGCTCTCAAGTCTTTCCAGGTGGTCATAAAAAAAATAACCTGAACCCAACTTATTTTCTATATTATACTATTGTATATTATATATTATACTATTGTATAATAAACTATTTCTTTAACTGTGATTTTACCCTACTTATCAGCACTCTTCAATCCATACTAATATTATAAATGCGAAAGTTTGGATGTGAGTTTGTGAGTTTGTGAATTTGTGAGTTTGTGAGGATGTTTGTTACTCAATCACGCAAAATCTACTGGACGGATTTCGATGAAATTTGGTACAGAGGTAGATAATGACCTGGAATAGCACATAGGCTACTTTTTATCCCGGGAAAAAGCACTGTTCCCGTGGGAAATTCACGCGGGCGAAGCCGCGGGCAAAAGCTAGTCATACATACATACGTAAGAGTAAATCAATAAAAACGCGAGTAATAATCGCGAGGTCTAAGTTCGCGGCGAACTTGTTGATATCATGTCACAATACGATTTGTGAGTTAATTTACAAATAAAAGACGAGTAATGACTTCTGTACCTAACCCTACGATGAAAATCTTGGGATCAGTAAGTTTAAACTTGAAACTTCATATCTTCTAGTTTTAATATTTATCAAACGATGTATTTGCCATAAAAAATTTTTTGTCTAACGTTGTTTTACCAATTGAAAATTTAGTTAAATAATTTGTTTGTGAAATGATAATTTGAAAAAAAACAATATTTGTCTAGTAATTAGTTTGTAAAATGATTACATTTTTAAATGGATGAGTTTGACAAAGCATATGTTTTTTAAATGTATAGTTTTATAAGCGTTGTTTATAAAATTATTGTTTTTTAAATAATTGACCGAGCGAGCGAAGCGAGCGAATGTCTCTAAATCGAGTTGGGGTCGAAACACATTGTTTGTATGTATGTATGTATGTATGTTTGTACCGCGATAACTGCCGAACCGATGGTCCGATTTTGATGAAATTTGGTAGGCATGTAGGAAATATCAATAGAATTTTCAAGTTCGTTGGGCATCAAAATCGGATCAGTAGTTTTTGAAATATTAATAAAAACGTCCGCGATTATCTAGCAAACGAAACCATAGCGTGTTCTAACTTTGGATAACGCCATCTAGATTTTATTTAGGGAACTGAATTATGATAGAAAAGTCGAAATCAGAGTATATCAATAAAAACGCGAGTAATAATCGCGAGGTCTAAGTTCGCGGCGAACTACTAGTAATTTGTAATATGAGGGAGGGTGTACCTTACAAATCATCTACAGGTCTACAACCGCTGCTTAGATCTGATTTTAACTTTACTAACTAATTCAGTTCCCTAAGTAAAATGTAGATGGCGCTATCCAAAGTTAGAACACGCTATAGTTTCGTTTGCTACGTAATCGCGGACATTTTTATTAATATTTCAATAACTACTGAACCGATTTTGATGCCCAACGAACTTAAAAATTTTATTGATATTTCCTACATGCCTACCAAATTTCATCAAAATCGGACCATCGGTTGGGCAGTTATCGCGGTACAAACATACATACATACATACATACATACATACATACATACATACATACATACATACATACATACATACATACATACATACATACATACATACATTATTACATACATACAAACAATGTGTTTCGCCGCCAACTCGATTTAGAGACCTTCGCTCGCTTCGCTCGCTCGGTCAATAATCCAACTAATAATTTAAATGCGAAAGTTTGGATGTGAGTTTGCAAGGATGTTTGTTACTCAATCACGCAAAATCTACTGGGCGGATTTCGATGAAATTTGGTACACAGCTAGAAAAATACTGGGAATAGCATATAGAGTACTTTTTATCCCAAAATTCTCCCGAGAACCAAGCTTCCGGGCGCGGCTTGTAACTGATAATTTAATCAAAGACTAAAGTGCCCTGTAGTAGTTCATTATTTATTATAGCCTAAATAAGTTAATCAAAAACTTGTGAACAGTCATCCAGAAGTGTGACATAAAAATATTCATAACTTGCTTTTGCCCACGCGTGAATTTCCCATGGAACAGTGCTTTTTCCCGGGATGAAAGGTACCCTATGTCCTTCTCCGTACTTCCAGCTATGTGCATGCGAAATTTCAGGAAGATTGGTTCAGTAGATAAAGCGTGAAGAGATAACAAACAAACAAACTCACTTTCGCATTTATAATATTAGTTAGGATTAGGATATTCACATCGAATACAGATAAATTGGGTTTTGCTAGTTTTACCACGAAATTTTAAACTCGTTGTTTTATTATGTAAATAAATGAAGAGTGAAGCCGTACAAAACCCTTCTACATAAGTAACGTCTAAAAATAACAAATTGCTTTCCAACGACTCTGCTGGATTCTTTTGTTTACAATACTGTTGTATAACTGTTACCTACCCTGAAACGAGGAAAAGTTCGAAACAAATATCGATTCATTAAAAAACAAGAATCGAATAAATTTTCAAGGTATTTTAGACTAGGAAGCAGGGTTTATTACCGGTAAAAAATTCTCCATATAAACTCCCGAACAGTACTTACCTGTACTTCCCGGTACATTGTATAGGAATTTGGGAATTGTTGGTAACAAACAAGCCCTCCCAGAATCGTAAAGCCTGCAACCCGAATTAATATTACTGTCGCTAGATAGTGATAGCCATAGAAGTAGACTTTCAATAATAGTCGGGGCATTTAAAATTTATTTACTAACAAATTCCTATAATCACGATTTTTTATCTTAATATTATTTTGATGTCTTTAGACATCCTTAAGTAATTATATATAATTTTAAAGATCTGGTATAAAATAGGAGGGGTAAATAGACTATACGGAATTGCTCGTAAACAAAAATATATACAATAGAGATTACTATTCACATTAAATTTATAATACCTCATTTACCTGTAAATAATAGTTCACCGGTTTATAATAAGGCTCTCCAGTCATAAAATGTATTTTTAACGTTATAAATGTCAATACCTATGGTTTTATTTGAATTACAGGAAATCGATTTAATTAACATGAGTTACTTTTTAAAACTAAGATTAAATAATAACCATTACGTAACATTTCTTTTTTTTATATAAAAAAAAGATAAATGTTAATAAAATTAAACTGCTGAAGTCACCCTTTTGGAAATTGAGGATATTGGTTCATTACATTATTATACGAATAATATATAAAAGTCACCATTGCTGGATTTTTTGTTTTTGTATAGTATGTTTTTAAAGTATAAAAATTACAACTCATTAAAAATCCATTTCAAGTTGTTATTTTTTGGTGATTTTTTAAAACAAGCTTTTCTTATTCGTAAGAAAACATGTAACAAAAAATCACCTTCGTAGGACTTTTTGTTTGAGAGTTATAACAATATGAGTCTTATAATATATATTTTTTTAAAACAACTTAAATTTGCAGTTGTAATGTCATAATCTATGTAATCTATGAATATTACAAAGAATCCCCGATGTAGGATATGTGACCACCTCATACAACTGAAAATTTACAGCGGTCTACAAAAACTAATCAGTCATGTGAAAGAAAAGTACATTGGTACCTACTTGATAAATTTTTAATCGATTACACTTAAAACATCGATCAAGCAAAATATCGACGTGTATCCTGCACTACTGATCCCAGTCGATATTATTGTTGGAGAAAACTCAAGTACCTACTTAAGTCCATTTTTATACATAGTGTTGACTCAATTTTATACTGGGTTCGATATGCTAAAAACTCGTGAGTCCAGAGTAGAGTCTAGCGTTATGATGACACGACTTTTGAGTTCACGAAATTAAGTCGAGCCATAAATCTAACTTGAGTCTTTAATGAAAGTTGAGTTCAATAGACTACGTAAGTACGACTCAATAAAATGTTTTCACACTTTTGTCTACCTTTATATTGACACTTCAACACACAATAAGGTGTGACCACTAGACTCAAGTACGACTACAAAAAGACTCGAGCTAACAGGAAAACTTACTGGCACGATCAATTCTGAACTCGAGTTTAAAAGGAAACTCGCTAATCGCTACATATCGAGCAAGAACATGTGGCTTTGTGAGTTACCTAAGTATTAAAAATTTGGGCTCTAAAATGGTACATAAGGACTCGAGTTTTGTCTAACACTAGTGGAAAAATACCATCAACCGCATGTCATATTACCCTGTATTGACCTCTATGCCGCGAATGAAATGAGTAATAAATTTGGGTACATGTTTGTGTGATGTCGAATGTACCCGTTGCAAAGCTAATCTTATGATCTATTCCGAACGGCCGGCGATTGATTGCCGCATAGTTTCGATATTATTCGATATGGATACAAATTATGTATATTTACATTTTTAGAATATTATTTTTCCTACAGCTTTGCTAATGTAAGAAGATATAATTTATGGCGTGATTTGCAGGATTATTAAAATTCAATAGTGCATCATTTTTTTACAAGCTTGTATCACAAATCTTGGAACCACACCGGCAACGACACAAACTTCGACTTAAGCAGTAGGTAGCTTTATTATTTCTCGATTTTGTGTGTAGTATTGTAGTCAGTTAATTTTTTTGCAAAAAGATTTTATTTATAAATCCATTCAGTAGGTATCGATACTCTCACAACTGAGCGTTTTCCCGGTTGCATCCTCAGCATACTCGTCGGTACCCAGGGTCCTCTTTCCTACATTTTCTTCACTTTGCACGATCTTCGTGATAATTCAATTAAGAACCATTTAAGAACCATTTAATTTTATTTAATTAAGTTTAAAGTATCATTTTTCAATATTACAAAGTTTAATTACTATCAGAGCGACATGCATTCTCTTAAATGATAGCCTAGCAAATTTAATTTCTTTCTAAAAATCGTTTATAGAAATGATATCGGCGAGCGTGTATGAAGGTGAAGTAACTACTATCTTCAGTGAGTTTAGAGAAAGTGGGATTGATCTGTAAGGATCTCAAGTTTTTATTTTTATTTTTTTATTTATTAAATCAGAACATTTACAAAATAAAAATCATTTACATGTTTTCCTTAAACCACGAAGGTTTGACTGGATGCATTGCGATCTGTATACAATCTAACCAAAGTACATAACAATTGAGTTACTTTTCTAATAATACATAAATGTACAGGGTGGAGCGAAATTACTTTTTTCTGATTTTAAATTTCTAATAGTGAAAAGTTTATGCCTTTTGGTCTCAAACATACACATTTAAAATATTATTTAAAAAAAAATAGGGTAACCGTCTCCGCAAGGTCATTGAACTTTTACGAATAGTCGATTTTAGACTCAAGTTTGTAGATTTTTAATTTTATTAAAATGACAAATATATGTATAATTCATATTAATTTCATAAAGGTAAAATCCTCTATTTTCGATAAAAAATAATAAACAAGGTGCAATACTACGTAAAAGAAGAGTACGGGAGTGCAAAGGAGGGTCAGTTTTCGCATGAATAATTGAAAACGCGCTTGACAATTTTTTTGACAAATATCGTAAAAAATTCTTAGTACTATAATGGAAAAGGCTCGGAGTGCCTGTAATGTGTCCATTAATTAATGATTTTTGTATGTTAAAGTCAAATGTTTTACCAACTTACAAAGATATATGAAGTTTTAAGAGTTGACGAGGTTAACTATAAGAACGTCAAAAAAACAGCCTATATTTTCGGAAATTGCTAAGTTTGTCATAAAAAATTAAATATTTATGGCTTACTGCATTCATACCAACAGTAATACTTTCCAGAGATATTTATTTGTTATCAGCACATAATAAAAAATGTAAAAACTGCTCATGTCCATCAAATGAATTTCATCTGCAGACTTGAAAAGTTTTCGACGGGATAGTATGATGTTTTTTGATATTTTGGCTTGCAAATGCAAAGATTTTACTCAATACAATTGTCCAAGATATAAGAAAGTGCCAAAACGTGAGCAAATGTTATTGATTGTAAAGAAATAAGCTCCCAGAAATATTCACAGATCTTTGTACGTATCAGCAATAATTTCAGGCAACTCTCCCGAAGATTTAGGCTTTACGATACGTCTACAGTTAAATAGTCGCATGCCCGTTGACTGAAAAGTAAAAATTGACTGTTAGGTTTATATAGCGACGGAAAAATCATCACTTGGCCTGATCATTTCGGCTACATTAATTGTGAAACTATATGCTCCATTGTGGTTCTGTATTAAAAGAAAAACCATCAGAGTTAAGATGGTTCTCGGTCTCTTTTTAACATAATTATGTACACGATACCTTCTAGAAGATTTAGAAAGCATATTAGAACCCAAAAAATGGCTATTTTTTGTACAAAGACAATATTTTCTGGCTATGTTATTTGTCACGCAGAAGCAAATACGCGATTTGGATGCTCGTCGTAGTTTGAAGGCACGCAGTATTTCTACATCAACAACCCTAAGATTTTTTGTAGTGGCAGATATTAATTTCAATATTTTAAATGATATAGAAATAATATATTGGCAAAACGATTATATCTAGCCACAATTTTTCATACAAGTTACGACTGCAGAAATTGGCAGTATAGTACAGTTTGGTGGCGAGAATCAGCTGTTATTCTCGTGACTTCCGTGTCCCATGCAATCGGTTGAATGAGCTGTGAAGATCACAGATGAAGTAGCCACTTAACATTACACTAAAACATCTCAATTGAGAGCCATACAGGCTGAATTAGAATAAAGAGAGAAAATGCCGAAATTTGACACCAAGTGTAATTTTAGAGCAAAATAATTTAATTTTTTTAATGTAATTTTTTATACTTTTTTCATTAAAACATAATATTGTATGCTTAATTAACTTATTTTGTGTTAATTTACATAATTTGAACCCAAACACATGTCAATAAAAGGTCTCACAGATAAAGCAAATTTTTCTAAATTTTTAAAACTTTGAAGTCGGTGCGGAGACAAAAGATGTTGTTAAATTTATATCAAAATTAACATATAGTATTAATTTCAGACAAGACATAAATCCCTCACTATTAGAATTCAAAATAAAGAAAAAAAAAATTCCCCATACATCCGCGCTCCACCCTGTACACCTAACATTCTCTCAAACAACATCAGCCAACCAACATAACCTACCTGCGGTAAGTATCGGCCGCACAATGAACTGTGTGACTGTTTTTGGTATTTTCGGTACTAATTTAGTATAATTGAGGCATTTCAGAATGATGTTAGTATAATTTTAGTACTTAACCAAATTTTAGTATATTGGTAGAATTTTAACTATTTTGTTTTTTTTTTTTTTATTTTCACGTGTTTTCATTTTTACATGAAAACACGTGAAAATAAAAAAAAAAACCCCTCCCTCCCGAAAATTTCTTCCTTTGAAAATTTCGGAATTTCTCGGGTTTTTAAGAAATTTTTCCGTTCTCGTGAATATTTCCAAGAAACTTCCGCTTGTTCTTTAAAAACACATCACTACCCGTACGCTTCCTTTTTTTGCTCTCCCGTACAACGCGTTCTTTTTTTTTTTTTGTTCGTCCGGTAAAATTATGAAACGATTATTCGGATTTGTTATTGAAATGTGTGTTTTACGTAGCATATTTCTGAAAAAAATGTTAGTACAATTTTAGTATTTTTGAATTTTGCTTTTTAGTATTTTTTAGTACTGACAGCACAATTTTTTGGTATTTTATCAAATTTTAAAACGGTCACACTGAATAAAATCCTTAGCCTTTGCCTACCTCTGCGGGAAACATGATAATGGCATATCCGTGACATGTCCCGCATCCAAGCGGTCTGTCCACTATTACCAGCAAGAGAAAAATATTCGCGCTTTCAATCAAATCGTCCTGCTTTCTGTCCAAATCTCCCTTGAGAGAGCTACAAAAGTGCCGGTTTTGATATGGGACCGGACAAATTAAAAATATCACTCTCGAGACTTTTCAGCATGAGTTTATTAGAGATCAAACTTTGTTTGTTTTAAATTACTTTATTGCACAAATAAAACAAAGATACAAAATGCAGTACAGTTCACTATTATTTGGGAAAGTCAATTTTCTACACTCACGACCCTGAAACTTTCAGCTCAGTGCGCAAATGTTCAATAAACTGTTTTTCTATAATGCAAAATAACTCTCATTGAAAATACTAATTTACAGTCAACATTTTTTGAATTTCCAAATGAAATATTAACTTTTACGCTTTTACAATATTTATTCCCATGAAAAGAGTAATTACGCAGGTCTAACTAATCTGGTAATTGCTATTCATAGTGCTATTCTACGAAACCGAAATATGAAATATAATGACATGTTTCAATGCATGCATGATATTAAAATCATCTCATTAAATGAACAGATAAATGGAAATGATAGGTATAAAGCTAACAAATTTCCACTAGCATTTCAAAGAGCAGCTTAAAATTATGAAAGCAAAGATTATAAGTACCGACAACAACACATAATATACGTACAAAGTTCTCGTAATTGGACATTTTGCAACATTTGAAGCTTTCAAATGAACGAATCTATGTTACCCAAAATAGTTTATATTTGTGTATGAGTTTCTTTATTCCTCTATAGGTACCTAATTTCTAGTATTGGTTGTGTAACATCTACAAGTAGGATTGCAGTATTGTGTTTTTTAATCCTTTAACAAAGAAGATCTCTATCGGACATTGCGTATATTCCTCAAAGAAAGTTCTTCAACAAAGAAGATCTCCAGGGCATTGTGTCACACAGTTGTTCTCAAAAATTCCAGTGAGTGAAATAAATCACTAAAATTGGTTATGTTATTAGAGGAGTTGTTAAAAATTAAACGGGACTACATTCTAAAATGTTTTGTTCATGTGCCGTAGAGTGTTTGTTAAACCAATCTAAAAAGTCTCTATTTCAATTATATGAAACGTACTAGCTTTTGCCCGCGGCTTCGCCTGCGTCAAGATGATGAAATGGATCTTTTTGTGTTCCAAGCAGTTACATAAATAATGACACGTTACCCGAATCGAATGATAGCCTCCTAGTTTTTCTTCTTAAATATCTCCTATATACCTGTAATTATTCTATGTATTGATTAATATCTCAGGTTCTAAGTGACGGATTAAGATGAAACCTACGCCAGATTTAAGGTTCCACCTTCTATAATACTACAGTGAAAACCGCATCAAATTTGCCCCAGTAGTTCTAGCGTGATGCGCGTACAATCATACAGACAGAAAGACAGAGAGACAGGCAAAAAAAATCGTTTTGGCTTCTATTGGCCCTATAAAGACCCAGCCTAGTTTTTTTTCTTAAATATCTCCTATGTACACTAATGTACAGACACAGACTAGTTACAGTTTTTATATTTGTATTGATTAAGCATTTCCATCCAACAACGTGGCAATGCTGTCAGCCTTCTGGGCACGTTTCAGGGCAACGAATTGTCGGGACTGGCGGTTTTGTAAATATTTAATTTTAGTTTTATTTAGTTTATTTATGATTTATAAATTATTATTACACAGTCGATGTATGGGCAAGTGTATCGAGAAGACGGCCCACGTGATTTAATTGATTTAATACTAGACGCGCCCCAGGGCTAAAAGGTAGTGTACGAGTATGTTTGACCTCGGATCCTCAACTATATTCATACCAAAATTTATCAAAATTAGTGAACACTACACCACACGTGAATATCCGTAATAAAATCAGCGACGTAAAGGATCACGGTCAGCTGCATACTTATGCAGCTGACCGACCGTACCTCGCCTTTGCACTTGCAATCAGAATCTACAAGGTAATATGATCTTTAAGACAAGGCAATAAGGTCTTTGAAGTATGACTGCACTTTTGCAGCTGACCCTTCAAAATTAATAAAACACACCGATGCTCGATGCAATCGATATGTACTAAATGTGTAATAAGGCATCAGGTTACAAAGAGAATGCCGTGGCTTCTATTACTAAGGATGACGCCTGATCTTTGTCTTTAATTAGGTACATTTTGGAAATTGGACACCTAGTAATATGATTGTTACTGCAATTTGACACTCTTCTTCTTCTTAGCGTGTCGACATGGCGGCGCGGCGGGTCAAATTTGTGATGACCAATATGACGCCACCGATATAGCATTATCTGTTGCGTCATACAAGTCTTTTAGCGTACAGGTAGTAGGGCACGCTGGGCAAGATAGTAAATGTGCCATAGTTTTGGGAGAGACAGGCGGTTTCCGAGCTATATCCCCACCTGGACATATTTTCTTTGCTTCGGCCGACTAGTGTTCGGAGTCTGTTTATAGACTTGTCGGCCAAGGTAGACCAGATCCAGGGGAGAGGTGCTCTGATAACGGGTTGGGTGACGCTGCTGGATATCTCTCCCTCCATAAGTCAATCCGAGACTGCGAGGCTTCACCGATTGATGAGAGGTAGCACTTCCTCAATAAAGCTGTGGCGGCTCTTCCTGTAATAATCCGGCATGTGTCGTTTAGAGCTGTATTCACCTGCTGAGTGTGCGCTGATCGGCTCCAGACTGGGCTGACGGCATATTTGCCTGCCGTAAAACAAAGAGCCAATGCAGTCGTACGTAGGACCTGTGGTGAGGCTCCCCAATTGGTGGACGTTAATCGGCGTTGTTTCAAGTACCCACTTTCTGTTTGGTATTAAGGCAGGCAGTGCTGCTTAAAAGACAGAGATCGGTCCAAAGTGATACCAAGGTACTTAGGAGTGGAGCAGTGAGCGATTTGGGTGTTTTGCCATTGGACAGAAAGGGGCCTCTGGGCCTCTCGATTACGCAGATGGAATGCGCAAGATTGCGTTTTTGAAGGGTTCGGTTTCAAGGAATTCTCCTTATAATAAGAACTCAATACATTGAGTGCCCCCATGAGATTCCTTTCAACCTCTGAACACCTGATGAAGAAGCATAACAGAACAGCTAAACTATAACATATATGGAAATGGCGCCTTAGCAAAAATCGTTCAACCTGATGAGCATTTTCTGCTGACGTATAAAGATTGAAGATCTGGAACATCTGATGAAAAGCTTCAAGAGACCAGCTATACTATAACATATATGGAAATGGCGCCTTAGCAAAAACCGTTCGACCTGATGAGCATTTTCTGCTGACGTATAAAAATCGGAGATTTGGAACACAGAAAACAGTTTGGAACACAAAAAGACTTTTCATCTAAGCCAAAGTCACGCGGGTGAAGCCGCGGGCAACAGCTAGTATAGAATATACTAGTTAGGATTCGGCTTTGCCAGCGTGGATTTCGTTTTTAACCCTTTTCGCCCCCTGCTTTCGCTAAAGAACTGCTCAGCAAAATTTCAAGACTTTTCGTTCAATCAGTCAGCGTTTCAAGTCAATTCATATACGGGTAATTTTTATCGGAAGAACCTATTTAACGAGGGTACGGTGCACAGGTACGGTGGTATTCGATTCGCGATCCAATTAGCGAAATAAAAGTCCTTATTATACATATACATATTTATACAATTCCATAAGATTAAGTTATTCGGATTAAGTGCATGGTAACAATTGTAATTTCTACACTATCGCATTGGGTGACCTGTAATGATATGTGTATGTAAGAATTAAATAAATAAAATAAAAGCTTCTTCCTGAATTGGAACGATGAACCGTGGCGGACAGGGAATTTGTTGCCCCCCCCCAACATGCATAATGTTGGGGGGGGGAGGGCAACAAATTGCCGCCCGCCTTGAAACGAATCTTAAAGACTTGCTCCCACTACGCCACTGCAGGACCAGATTTGCAAAAAATCAAAAAATAAACCAGATAGGCAGAAAAAATTCTGTTATTTCTGATATGGGGGGGGCACGTTTCTGTTATTTCTTAATTTAATATGCACTGTCATGAAATCTCCCTCCACAGTAGGTACATAAAAAGCAGTCTGGGGGTGGGGCACTTGCCCCCGTGCCCCCCCCCCTAAATCCGCTACTGGTTGGAAGTGACGATCGAGCGTCTCAATAGACGCAGACGCAAATTCTCAGATATGGATTCAATTAGTCTTCTTGATGATATAAAAATTATGCTAATAACATGGAAGGAAGACCAAGACAAAAGAGATGGCAAGCTAAAGTAGACTATTAAATATTATTACTTTACAAATACTCATTCGCCCATAATGTATGGAACAGCTGTTTTTTTTTTGAGATTTCGGAGTAGGTCCCGTAATCCCGTACTAAAAGATGTTTATATTTATAAGTACTGTAACCCCTAGAATAGTTGTTAGTTAATTAAAAATAACCCTGTGTACTCAAACTTTCAATGATTTTTGTATTTTTTAAAGCTTCATCGATATTGTCCCAAATTTGTACATACTGTAGCCTGTGCTAGTATAAGTAGAATTTGATACAACTTATAGGAATTTAAACTAATATCGTGTTTTTGTTTTTTTTTTTCAGTATTATTTTGCTGGAGCGTAAGTATACCTACTTATTTAGTTTTTTTTATACTTATAACTTCCCACTGTTCTATGCGACTATTGTTATTTAAAAAAATCTTACAATTTTCCCAAGACCTTTTTTATAAAATGCAATTTTTTTAAAAGAAGCATTACACACAATAGTTTTATAGAGCAATTGGGTAGTATATACCTTTAACACTAACCTAAGCTTTAAGATTAATTAAACAAATTAATTCAGCTTGCATTTTGTCAAATTTAATAAATACGCGTATCTTCGACTTTTAAAAAAAACGCGCGTGTTGCTTTATTGCCACTAAACCATGAAAAATAAGAACTTCGTCAGTGAACCAACACAGAGAAATTTACAAAATTTGACATCAAACTTAGTATTTATTACCTAATGCAAAATTAATTTGTTATGTAGAATATATGAATTATTGCGATAATTCTTTTGTAATTGTTTATATTTCTTGACTTAGTAAAAGGTTTGAAACAAACGTAAAAACAATAATTTGTACTCACAAAATATGAGATAAAACTTAATATTAATGTAAAATTAATTTGTAATTTTGAAGTTACGAATTATTGCGATAATTCTATTTTAAATGTTTCTTCTCTTTCTTTGTCATTCCTTGATGGAATTGAGTAATTCAAAAAGTAATATGCTTACACGTTCGTCAAAAACTCCATAGAAATATATCCGCAACACGCTTCGTCAAAAAGTTTACAGAAAACATTCGCAACAAGCTTCGTCAAATAAAATAATGTTACGCTTAACATATGCATACAAAATTTTTCAAAATAACAACTTAGTTTTCCAAATTAGAAAATTAAAAAAAGACATCTGAGAAGTTGTAAAAAGAACATGTTTTTGGAAACAGTTATTACGAAAAATATTATTTTTGGATTAAAGAAGGAAAATCTTACAGAAAATATAGGCCATAGTAAAAGCCCCTATTTCTCCATAGGGTAGGTACTCGTACCTATTGTTAAATGGGTAGAAAGGCGAAGGGAGTCCACGTGACGTTTTTCGAAGAATAAGGTTTTTGTTGTAATATACTGCTCTACATAATAATACTGCTCCCTTTGTCCAATTATATATGCATTTGCCTTGCTACCTACTTTATACTTTTTAACTACGTTAGACAATTAGCATATAATTGAATTAAAATGACCTTAATATTTACATAAGCCGCAAATTGCGAGACTGGCTCGCTTGCTCTTTTGATTGCGTTGACGTTTATGATTGTTTTTTTTTAAAGCTGATGACACCGTGAACCCAACAATTAATATAAGTTTAACTTGATACTATCAGCATGTTCCCGCAAAAAAGTCTTAACAATCGGACGGACAGCAGAGTTATCATTGAAATGTTTAGTTTTTGCCTTTTTAGGTACAGAATCCTAATTCCAGATCACTCCAAATTTTTTCCTTGCGACAACAATGTGCACAAAATCCTGGCAGTATTGTTATTTATTTAAATATTCCACTAAGAGAAAAGTGAAAAAAACATGTGTACGATAAAAATATTGTTTTATGGTCCTATAAATGTCAATTAACGAAATTTTATGGACAAGTCTTTATGGTATGTTAACAAAGAGTATCTAAAGGGCATGTTTATTACAAATATCTATATTAATAAAATTGGACGTGGAGTGTAAATTTTGTTTCGTTTAGTCAGTCCACTCTCGAGTCTTGACTCCTCAACTATAGTTAATAAAATTGACCTAAACTAAACTTGAAAAGATAACTTATATTAAACATATCATTATTTACTGACATAAAATAAAATAATAATTCGAAGAGCTAACGAAAATTAATGTAAAATAACTTCTGACAGTTTATAATTGTTGATTATAAACTGAGTGTTGATTATAATTTGATTAAAACTAACGTGAGAAATAGTCATAATGATTTTTATACGGATACTCACGCGTCTTGTTAGCCGGATCCGCCGACTAGTTTCGACTTCATACGGAAGTCATTTTCAAGGCGAGTTAGGGCCGTCTTTCCGACGTGACATTGACGTGACGTGACATTTTTGAGACGCGTGAGTATCCGTATAAAAATCATTATGTAAGAAGTTATTTTAAGTATTTATTTATTTTTAGAACTTTTTAGGGTTCCGTAGTCCGACAAGGAACCCTTATAAGATCGTTCAGTCCGTTCGTCCGTCCTAGTCTGTCACAGCAGAATATCTTCTACGTTTATGGACTGATTTGCATGTAACTTGGTTCGAGGATTATACATATATAGATCTCATTTTTAAAAATACAAAAAACTAAAAATACTTCTTTTTAAGGGTACCTCCCCATATATGTTAAGGGGGGGGGTGAATTATTTTTTTGAGTGCACCCCCTTGTGTGGGGTATCGTTGAAAAGGACTATGAAAATAAGGTAGGGTTTCCATACAACAAAGTCATTTACATGGTATGTGTCCCCCCTGTAATATCTAAAGTCTTGGACCTATAAACTTCAAATCACTCACGTAAAGAAACGACTTAGGTGACAATTCATCAACAAAAATAGGCGCGGAAACTCTTATTTAAAATTATTTCGGGTATCCTGTAATGAATACTTTTGAAATTATAAAAAAAAATATATACTTTAAAAAAATGACTACGGAACCCTACTTTATGCATGGTCCGACACTTGGCCGGTTTCATTTGCACAATATTACAAAAATTATGTACAAACTCTACCAATCAACCATTAGATATACCAAACAGAGTGTATGGTGCAATAAACAGCAAGGAAAATTTATTTTGTACTTACAAAATTAGACGTAATAATAATAACAATACTTTATATGTCAAAAGAATTTTCGATAAAACAATTAATGACAAAGTAATCTTTCAGTAGTATCTCGATGTCTTTCGGTAAAAATATGCGATATTTGAGAAGATCCATACACTGATTTATGAAATGTAATTTCACAGAAAAATGACCAGGAGGATTTCACCAAATCCCTCAGAGATTTGGTCAAACGGAGGTTAATAGTACATTATGATACAAGTGTGCTAAATTGGTCACTACACAACGAGGCTTTGAGGCTACTTTGGTTGGCAGCAAATAATCATTTTTTTTTGTTAAACGAACAAGTAAAAAAAAACATTAGCACTCAAGATTTCTGTTTTGTATTTTATGATCTGGCTGGCCATGATAATATAAAGACAGAAGAAATTTAATCCTACTTAATACTTTAAACGCGAAAGTTTGGATGCGAGTTTGTGAGGATGTGTGGTACACCCTCATACTACAAATTATTATTAAAAAAGCAATCATTTTATAAACAACGTTTGTAAAACCATACATTTGAAAAAAATATACTTTGACAAACACATCCTTGAAAAAAATATCATTTTACAAACTATATACTAGACAACTATTCAAATCTATCTCATCAAATCTAATCTATCATTTTACAAACAAATTATTTAACAAAATCTTCAATTGGTAAAATAAAGTTAGACAAAATATCTTATGGCAAATACATCGTTTGATAAATATTAATTACCAAAACTAGAAGATATTTATTCCATAAAAGATATTTTTTAAATTAAAAAAAAAAAAAAAATATTATTATTGGCAGGAATCAAGTTAGGTTCAGGTAATTTTTCTATGACCACCCGGAAAGACTTGAGGGCAGAAAATAAGTTGGGTTCAGGTTATTTTTTTTATGACCACCCGGAAAGACTTGAGGGCAGAAAATAAGTTGGGTTCAGGTTATTTCTTTTTATGATCACCCGGAAAGACTTTGAGGGCGTAAAAGAAGTTAGGTTCAGGTTATTTTTTATGACAATCCGGAAAGACTTTGAGGGCGGAAAAGTAGTTAGGTTGAGGTTATTTTTTTTATGACCACCCGGAAAGACTTTGAGGGCGGAGAAGAAGTTAGGTTTAAGGTATTTTTGCCATGGGCATTGGCCGAGAATAGCACATAGGGTACTTTTTATTGCGAAATTCCCACGGGAGCGAAGCCCCGGGGCGCTGTTCGTATTCAATAAGGATAGGAGCTAGATAGACAAGTGGCAGCTTTGAGACATTTCATAAGAAAGAAGTCTAAGTAGTGATTTGTTTATTTAAGATTATCTATATTATGCTTATAATGTAAGATTCAGACTGGGCGGCGCGCGGCGAATTGAAGAGCAGAGCAGTTTATGATTTGCTTGGGCGATTTTCCGAGAACTAAATTTAAAATAATATGTTCCAGATGACTTTATAGATGGCGCTTATTAAAAGGCGAGCCTGTACAGAAAGCCACACTGCACGGGATTGGCATTTCTGTGAAATAAAATAAACATCATAAAAATATCAATATTGTGATTTGTGCAACTGTCAAGGTGATATTTTTTCTGCCTCTGGTTAAACAAGAAATGCGCACACAGGTATAGCCTTTATTACGACTCAGCTTTCATAAAACGCCATCTATTGAAATTTTAATTGTTTTTTTTTATTTGAGCTGTCCGGATATCCACCCTGAATCCGATCTCATGCTCGAGCATGCTCGAGCATACATGAGCATGCTCGAGCATGCCCGAGCATCCGCATCCGATCCGCTCTCTGCTATACGCCGCGCGCGGCCCGGTCGTATCGTACTTGCTGTTTACTTTTATGATTTTAGAGATGGAGCGATCTTTCCACCCTTGGCAGTCATGAATAATAATTTGGACTCGATGACGGTATGTATTGTATTGTATTTTTTTTTTTTTTTAATATATGATGTAAACCTGCACTGAATAGACAGGAACGAGACGAGGCCCAGAAGTGGTACAGTATAGGCTAAAAGAAAAATGATGTAAAACAATCTTAGGTGTAATTTTAGTCCTGAAACAAGGCGGGGGAGAGGTTTGAATCCGTGGACCATGTCCCGGAAAATAGGTAAAAAAAAAAAAAATTATATTCGAGGTTGGTGATATTTTTTTTTCACGTCAGATCTATTCTATTATCAAAATAGAAATGGCCTAAATAGGAACCATTTTCATAAGCGTATACAAGTTTGAATAAACCTAATTTTTTAAATGTTTTAGATATACGCAGTATTGGTTCCAAGCATAGAGCAACACGGACTCCTTCCGGGCCGCGCGCGGAAGTCCTTGTTGCTCGAAGGTTCCAAGGCATGTGATAGAATAGATAAAATATGTCTCTGAATCCGCAAGTATCGGGTTCGATCCCCGGGAAGGTAGAGTTGCTAACACATTCCTTTTAAAACAACAGAAAATCCATACTTCCATACTTCCATTATAAAATGCGAAAGTCTGAAATGAAATTTATGAAATTCTGTCTGACGCGGTCTGTCTGTCTGTTACCTACGCTTTCACGGCTAAACCACTGGACCGATTTTAATGAAATTTTGTATGGATATAGTTGAAGACCTCGACTCAAACATAGGCCAATGGTTTAGGGATCCGTATAAATAATACGGAACCCTTATAGGATCATTTATGCGTAGTGATGTGCCCTTTCCGAAATTTTCGAGAATTTTTAGAAACGGTCAGAAAACGTTCTCGGAAATATTCCCTAAAACGGAAATTGTTGGAAAAGTACCTAAAATATTTAAAAAAAGGGAATTTTCTTTTTGCAGTAGTCTTTATAATAAGAAGATACACAATCACTAAAATTTTCAAGAAAATCGGATGAAGGGAAATGCATATTTTCCATATTCCGGGGAAATTTTCCTAAGAAATTTCCGAGAAATTCCCAAGCTTGATAATTTTATTCCCAGGAAATTTTCCAAGAAATTTCGGAGGAATTTCCAAGAAATGTCTTGAGAATTTCATTCCCAGGAAATTTTCCAAGAAATTTCAGAGAAATTTCTTGAGAATTTCATTCCTGACAATTTTTCTGAGAAAAATATTTTTGTGCCCGCGGTTCCATTCGCGGCAAAAAGTCTTATGTTTTTCATAAAAACATTGAAACACCGTGAAATAGTGACAGACAGACTTTCGAAAAAAATTGGGAGAAAACGTTCCCGAAAATTTCTGGAAAGTTTCGGAAATTTTCCATGAAAAAAATTTTCGGAAACCGAGAAATTCTCGGCGGCACATCGCTTTTATGCGCCTGTCTTAAGTAGGATGGTGTAATCCTATGACCCAAACACAGATGTGCAAAGTAAAAAAGTATTTATTGAAATAAAGGTATCTACCTAATTTTTTGGGACATAAATTATGAAATAAAAAAAGGTTTTGCAAACCTACTGTGTCATATATCAAATGAAAGGGCTCGTTACGGGGATCTCAAATATAATTTGGTTACTCCTGAGCCTACTGAGTTTAAAGCTTTGAAAAAGAATACAAAATAAAGTTCATTGCTTGTAGGTTACAGGAAGACCTATAAGAATTTGCATTAAACGGAACCCTTCCACGTGAGTTCAGCTCACATTTTATTTTTTCAAAGATCAACCCCTAAAATCCTGAAATTGAGGGGTCAAAGTTTGTATAAAAAATACACAAAATATACTTTTTGCCGCGGGCGTAGCTACAGCTAATTATGAATAGGTACAGAATAGAACAGTAGTTATTATAGTCTTATTTATCCATAGTTATTTTATTGATACAATAAAAACTCCTGTGTTTTTTAGACGCCATCACCACGGACCGTGGCCTGCCTACAACGTCATTCGAACTTCATCTTCAATAAGGGTAAGTTTGTACCTTTATTACCTTCTTAACAGTTCTTATTGCGTGTAAAAAGCACTATTAAAAAACCACTGAGAAACAATAATGAGAATCGACTGACACTCAGGGCTTTCCATTTGGTTGTCCTTGTCCTTTATAGAATTAATTGTCGCTGATATGTTTACTTGCTTGCTTAGTCCCTGTTGATACTGCTTCACCGCCTGGGGTGAAGTGTATGTACATTTTATTTTGCTGTTGAACATTCTACGTCTTGCTCATTTCGCTATTTGTACATTTTGAGTGTGGTTAAAGGGTAAATAATAAATCAGAAAACGTATAAATGGCCTTTGGTCTTTCTTATTGTTTTGTCAAAATTATAAACTGTAAGTTTTCCGAAAATATAAAATAAAAATATAGGCATTTAATTAAATATTATAATCCTTTTCATTAAGGATCTAATGAATACTACACAAAGAAACGCAATCACAGTATCGAACACGTGAACATATAATTATACGTCATGGCTTATTTCAAGACAAGTAATAGCTATACACGGAGATGAAAATAAATTTGTCCCATCACACCGTTATGAAATACTATTTTTTTTTCGGGAACACCCGAGCACGCAATGCATGTCCCCTCACGTTAAACATCTGGGTGACACTGACACTAAAGAAAGTCATAAGCAAATTTATGCGGTCGCGCTAGAGTTGTATTCACGACAACCCACCGAAATTAAAGGGCTTTCTCAGACAAATGCATTTATCCATAATTTATTAAACTACGTAGATATTATTATTATTAAATGGCCTTGTTATAATGCTAACATTATTTACGTCTTTAAAAAAAATACTTTTGGCCTAAACAAACAACTCAGTACGTTTTTGTTGTACTTGGGAAAATACAGTGAAAAATGTTGTAAAGACAAAAACCGAAATGAGAATTTCGAGTTTTAACAATTTTTTCAGATAAATCCCAAGTAAGAAATATTTATCGCCTCATATAGGAGGCAAGCACTTATTCTTTCTAGAAAAATATGTTTTAAATTGTATAATAACGTCCCACGCTACCGTTATCACCCATGCCGCGTTAAAATTGACGTTGGGGAATCCACGCATTTAACATTTGATTAAATTAACTATCCTTGTTAGTCGTTCAAAGGGCAACGGATAATCTGATTGCCTGCGAAAAAATATTTCTAGAGAGTCGGGAGCCAATTTTTACGGAAATAATGGATTTTTAAATAAATATATTTATAAATATATAATAATAAAATATGAAAACTTTCGACCTAAAAAAAATAATCTGGTGTTATATTTATTTTCTGTAAAATTTAATAAAAATCATATTATCCGCGCTCCGGGTCTTCGCTCCGACGCAATTCCAGATTCTACTCTGGCCGTACACCAAATTTCATCGAAATTCTTCCAGTCGTTTTATCGTTTTTAATTAACGAACAAACAGACATGGTTCGCATTAATAAATGATGTTTGATCGAGACCATGGGGAAATTGGACGTAACAAACTCCGTTGCTATAGTAACATATACTTGTCGGCAAATACTCCAACAAGGGCTGGTATTTAAGGAGTTATAGAAGTTTTTACTCAGATTATTATATAAAACTTTATAGAAGTTAACCAAAACACAAGGTACGTGTAAATTTGTTTTTGTGTTTATTTTGAAGCTTTGTTATGTACAAATTTAATCGTCCTGAGGCGAGGCACTCAGATTAATAATTTGATTAATAACTAGCAAGGGTCCGAGACTATGTTCCCGTTGGAATTTGGGCAATCCTCTCTTAGTGACCCTCTGAAACTTCCATGCCCAATTCAGCTTCCAACGCCCAGTAGTTTTAACTGTGCGTTGTCTGTCAGAAGTAACGGACGAATTTATATTATTAACAATCAGTTTTTTCTAAGAAGATAATACATATATTTTTGTTGTATATATGTTACACTTATTTTTGTCTTCCCGTCTCTTTTTCAACAATTCTTTTTATAAGATCCACTTAAGTTCTGGTCTACTTCACTTAACTAATAGTCGACTGTTAGATAATGCTTTTGCATTAAGTCCACCTATTGTGTCATACATGGTATTTGTGCAATAAAGGTTAAATAAATAAATAACTTCCCAATTGATGAAAAACATAATTAAATAAATCGTTTCACAGACGATCGATACGGTAACTACGGACGGACGTACCTTCATTAAAAAAACGGATTTTTAAGGTTAATTAAATTTTAAGCAAGAGGCCAGATGAGTGATATAGTAGAACCAGATGTGACTCTTGACCAGCAATTCTTCGATTTTGCCAAGATGGCGGACCCTAAGGGGCGCGATGGGAAAACTATAGACCTCTATGCGGCAGACTACTGGATGAGACAAGCCGACCTTCTGGACGATAGAGCGGTAACAACAACTGATACAGGAATAGCATTCTTCAAATTCGAGTTTGTTTTCTCACTTACTTAATTAGCAATCAAAGATAGAAAAGGGAATCTCTCTCTCTCTCTCTCTCAGCCGAAAGACGTCCACTGCTGCAAAGGGAACATTTCGCCGTTTCAATGCCCATGTAGATGGTGCACTAAGCTGAATGATGCGAGGGCCGGTCAGACAGAGTTTATTAAATAATTTTCAGTATTAATAAATATGCAATTTCGGTTGCGCAATTTAAACAACAGCTTTAATAGACATTTCTGCAATTTGGACAAGCAAGACTCATAGCAATTTAATTTAAATATAAATCTAACCATAAATTCTTTTGAATGAAAAACTTAATTAAATAACTGTAAATATCTGCTAGATTGTATAAAGTTATGTGAATCCTAAAGTTGAAATACTCGTTTAGGTCCATGATTGAGCGCCATGCCGTGACATCTTTTTCTCGCTTTATAAATAAATTTAAAAAATCTTTTTTACATAATGACATTTAATTCTATGCCATGGAAGTAATAAGTACATTGTACAACTAAGTAATTATTACTTCCATGGTCTATCTTCAATCATTCCCACAGATTGCCATAGATAAAAAAAATCACTACCAGATTGCTGGAAAGCGAGAGGAACGATCGTATATTTTCATGTTACGTCTCTTCTTCGATTTATTTAACTTTTCACTTTCATAAACAAAATATTGTTTTACTTTTGGAAGCAGAAAGAGGCTTTTGCCCAGCAAAGAGGCACAAAATAGGCATAAATCATCCATAGTTAAAATTTTCAGCAAAACTGAGATCAGTTACGAGGAGTTTGAGGAGTACATAAAAGATTTGGCGGAAACAAAACAACTGATTCTGGATGACGTGGTGACAGCCCTGTGTAAATGTGGTCTGCCTGGGACAGTTCCCGTTAAAATACCCCAATACAGGGACTACTTCCTAACGTGGAAACCGAAGAATAAGTTAGTACTAATACCCCTTAACTCTTCGAGTCAACAATGACTTCTTGAACGGAGACCGTATTGTAATGTTACCATGACCGTATTGTATGTTACTTACCTACCCTAAAAAGGTCCTTTATTGGCTCAAGTGTGTATTGGAATAAAAGTTTGATTTGGCGTTGAACAGAAGAGTTGAAGGAGATGTGGAGAACTTTGTCCAGTAGTGGAATTATAGAATACAGAGTTCAAATTTCAAAACGTATATATATTTTAACAGCACCGTACCTAGTATTTTTGCAAAAAAATCCGAATTCATATTTCCGTAAAATATTTTTTTTTGTTAATTGTAAAAAAAAATATTCAGCAATAAACATAAACAATCATGAATAATTATGTAGGGAAGGTCTATCAATTAAACAAGCGTGACTTCATTAATTAAACTGAAACTGAGCAAGTTAGCGACTTTAGTGTGTATCAATTAACTAAAAGCTCATTCAGCTTTTGATTTACAATACATTCAAGCTTTATCTTGAATCATTTGTTTTTGGGAAGAAAATGTTTTTTTTTGTTATCTGAAGAAACCATTACGAATTTAGATATTGTAGCGCTACGAATCAATGTAATTTTAGCTAAGCCTTCAGGATCGCCAAAATTCATAGGGTACTTTCTTAAGTCCTGCAAAGCTGAAATTTGGTATGTAAGCTAGTATTAGTACGCAGACAACTGAAAATTCTAAAACTGGGAACTTTTACCCCCAACCCCTTAAACTAGGGGATGGGTGTTTGTATGAAATTTCCGAAAATTTTGATGCTAGAGGCTTTCTCTCAAGCAACAGTTTTTTGCTGCGGGCGAAGCCGCGGGTAACAGCTAGTACTGAATAAAATCCATGGAACTAATATTTTTTCCATCATAAAAGCATACCAACTTTTCAAATCTAATTCTAGTTTTTTTCTTAATGCTCTACCTGCATTTTACAATTTAATTTGTTGGGAGTCGCTTTCCCACAGGGCAAAGCGCATAGATCCCAGTAACATGATTTAGCTGGAGTTAAAAGGTTCAAGGACTAACAGAGAAAAACAGATGGAAAGCTACTTTAATTCGGTTTATTCCACTTTCGCCCCAAGGCGCAAGGTTTTTATTTTCCACTTGGATCCCCTAACGCAATCTTCCTGGGTACTGTACGTACAGCACTTACTTTTCCACTTCGATCTCCGGGGGGGGATATCATCATATTTTATTAAAACCATTGTAATCCATCGAACGTTATCTACATAATATCCGCATTTATTTATTTACTTGAGTGACTTGAGATTCTACTATTCAAAGGTCGAAAGAATAAAAATTTCTGTTTCGCAACTAGTTGCGAAACTTAGTTGCCACGGCGGCAAAAGTATTCTTTGTTGGCAACTGTTTGCGTATAAAGAAAAAAAAATCTTCTGTCGCAACTAATTGCCAAGAAAGAATAAAAATTCCTTTTTCACATAGTTGCCATGGCGGCCGAAAGGGACCGAACGATGTTGCATGGCGACATCAGTCCAGTACATTATTATTTTATGTCGTTTTAGGTATTTTCACTTATTTCGTTTATTTTACCAGGATGTTAAATGTTCCTGATGATCCAAAGAAATACTGAAGAATTCTTCGTTATCCTGCTATAATTATGGAGGTCGGTACAGCATGCCATTTCCACCTTTTTCGGTCGAATGTTAAATGAAGAAATTTTGAAGCATCAATTCAAGAATCACTAAAGTAAATATTTACAACAATTGAAACCAAATATACAAATTTTTATAAATACAAAATACCTATCTTTATTTTAACCTAAGAACCTATATAAAACATAATGAAAATTGTTCCCGCGAATATTTATCGATGACAGAAGAGAGGCATATAAATGGAAATTAGACCGACAAGAACGAAGTTCTTAAATTAATTGATTGATTGATTGAACATTTTTCATTGAAATCGATTTTGTAAGTTTATCTTCTATTACTCGGTAATGTGTAACGTCTACATAACGGTGATAATTTACTTTTTAAATTCATTGCGGCCTAACTTGTGTCTTGTATAGCTGAAGGCGATGCGCCGATGTAAACTACTGCCTTGCTCTGCCTAGGACACCCAGTTTTTTGGAGGGCAACTTAGCCTTTTCCTTAAAATGTGACCGCGAAATTAAACGTCGCACGAAATCTCAACTCTTAATTTAACTGTCAGAAAATCGTCCATTAGTAGGGAGCATGGAAAAAATAAGAACTGCCGGGAGCCAATAAACTTAGAACTGTGTCGGGAACTAACGATACTTAAGAATAGTGCGCGAGTGACAATACCATCGATAGTATGGATAGTTTATTCTTCGCAGCTGCAATACTATTGCAATCAATACTTAGGTATTCATAATCAATAGCATCGATACTATTGCACTTATTCAATAGTATTGCCCACAGATTTTCTTTGTTTTGCTTTAGTCTGAGATATCGATAGGTAGTATTAATAAGATTACAGATAGTTTGGCAACGCTACAATTTTGCTAGTTATTTGCTACGATAGTTGATCTTGAAAATAAGTCATACTATCGATAGTCCTTTTATTTAACCTGCCTATACGGGTGGACGATTGTTGCAAAAACATCGATCGATGATGGAAATATAAGAACTTGATAGAAAGTATTGTACAGCGCAAAGGCTTTATTGTATGTCGCTAGTTAGCAGAACCCATGGAAGTAGTAAGTACTCAAAGGTACTTATTACTTCCATGGCAGAACCTCGATTTGGCTCTCATCGATCAAATTCCTCTTTGCTGCCATGCTGCCATAGACCAATTACTTTATAATGCATGTTGCCATTCTAACAATGCCAAAGCACAAACAGATAAATAATAATTGAACTCAAAACCGTGATTTGAAACTGGGATTGTATATTTAAGATTTAATAGGTAATCTTCACAATAAGATACAAGTGAGTGAGAATGGACGTTTGGATTTTATTGTTCGACTTTCGAGTAAAAATTACCTGGATTTAGCTGGAGTTAAAAGGTTCAAGGACTAACAGAGAAAAACAGATGGAAAGCTACTTTAATTCGGTTTATTCCACTTTCGCCCCAAGGCGCAAGGTTTTTATTTTCCACTTGGATCCCCTAACGCAATCTTCCTGGGTACTGTACGTACAGCACTTACTTTTCCACTTCGATCTCCGGGGGGGGATATCATCATATTTTATTAAAACCATTGTAATCCATCGAACGTTATCTACATAATATCCGCATTTATTTATTTACTTGAGTGACTTGAGATTCTACTATTCAAAGGTCGAAAGAATAAAAATTTCTGTTTCGCAACTAGTTGCGAAACTTAGTTGCCACGGCGGCAAAAGTATTCTTTGTTGGCAACTGTTTGCGTATAAAGAAAAAAAAATCTTCTGTCGCAACTAATTGCCAAGAAAGAATAAAAATTCCTTTTTCACATAGTTGCCATGGCGGCCGAAAGGGACCGAACGATGTTGCATGGCGACATCAGTCCAGTACATTATTATTTTATGTCGTTTTAGGTATTTTCACTTATTTCGTTTATTTTACCAGGATGTTAAATGTTCCTGATGATCCAAAGAAATACTGAAGAATTCTTCGTTATCCTGCTATAATTATGGAGGTCGGTACAGCATGCCATTTCCACCTTTTTCGGTCGAATGTTAAATGAAGAAATTTTGAAGCATCAATTCAAGAATCAGTAAAGTAAATATTTACAACAATTGAAACCAAATATACAAATTTTTATAAATACAAAATACCTATCTTTATTTTAACCTAAGAACCTATATAAAACATAATGAAAATTGTTCCCGCGAATATTTATCGATGACAGAAGAGAGGCATATAAATGGAAATTAGACCGACAAGAACGAAGTTCTTAAATTAATTGATTGATTGATTGAACATTTTTCATTGAAATCGATTTTGTAAGTTTATCTTCTATTACTCGGTAATGTGTAACGTCTACATAACGGTGATAATTTACTTTTTAAATTCATTGCGGCCTAACTTGTGTCTTGTATAGCTGAAGGCGATGCGCCGATGTAAACTACTGCCTTGCTCTGCCTAGGACACCCAGTTTTTTGGAGGGCAACTTAGCCTTTTCCTTAAAATGTGACCGCGAAATTAAACGTCGCACGAAATCTCAACTCTTAATTTAACTGTCAGAAAATCGTCCATTAGTAGGGAGCATGGAAAAAATAAGAACTGCCGGGAGCCAATAAACTTAGAACTGTGTCGGGAACTAACGATACTTAAGAATAGTGCGCGAGTGACAATACCATCGATAGTATGGATAGTTTATTCTTCGCAGCTGCAATACTATTGCAATCAATACTTAGGTATTCATAATCAATAGCATCGATACTATTGCACTTATTCAATAGTATTGCCCACAGATTTTCTTTGTTTTGCTTTAGTCTGAGATATCGATAGGTAGTATTAATAAGATTACAGATAGTTTGGCAACGCTACAATTTTGCTAGTTATTTGCTACGATAGTTGATCTTGAAAATAAGTCATACTATCGATAGTCCTTTTATTTAACCTGCCTATACGGGTGGACGATTGTTGCAAAAACATCGATCGATGATGGAAATATAAGAACTTGATAGAAAGTATTGTACAGCGCAAAGGCTTTATTGTATGTCGCTAGTTAGCAGAACCCATGGAAGTAGTAAGTACTCAAAGGTACTTATTACTTCCATGGCAGAACCTCGATTTGGCTCTCATCGATCAAATTCCTCTTTGCTGCCATGCTGCCATAGACCAATTACTTTATAATGCATGTTGCCATTCTAACAATGCCAAAGCACAAACAGATAAATAATAATTGAACTCAAAACCGTGATTTGAAACTGGGATTGTATATTTAAGATTTAATAGGTAATCTTCACAATAAGATACAAGTGAGTGAGAATGGACGTTTGGATTTTATTGTTCGACTTTCGAGTAAAAATTACCGAACGGATTTCGATGTAAATTGGGGTACATAAATCAAAACCTGCAATATTTCATTTTATTCGATAATTCCAATGGGAACGGATTCCCGGAGTGCAGTGTACATAAAAATTGACAAAAATGTTGCTACGAAAAGCACCCTCGAGAACGGCTGGACAAACTCGGCAAATGTTTGTTGTGTGTGTAACATCGACATACAACTACTTAGTATAATATCTCGATGTTGAGTTACATCTTTCTTCTTGCTTGCATGTAATTTGTTGCAGTAATTTCGAGCAAAGGCACGGAAGTGTTTTACAAGAAGCCGGGACTGCGGAATTTTTTTGATCATAAGTTACTACAACTAATACGTTTATTACAAAAACTTTTCACTTCAAATTTGCTAATAATCCTTCAAGCTACAAATAATAGGCCTATTTCGGAACGACCACTTCTAAGAAGAAACGTCAAAAGAAACTAATTTTAATATTGTCCCCATCATGTCAGAAGGGTACTTTCTCCTTTTTTGATCCTTGTCTTCTATCCCTTTTTCTACAGGCAGAATGGGAGATGAAGAACAAGCGACTTTAGAAGGTCAGTTCGTAGATTTCGCCAAGATGTTGGACCCTAAAGGCAGGAACGGTCTAACAATCAACCTTTACAGATTGGACTATTGGTTACGCCAGGGTAAAATAATAGACGATCGAAAAATCACTATGACAGATACGGGCATACTATTCAATAAGTTCTTGTAACTATTTTTTTTTTTAATTTTTTGTTAGATTACACTGCGCAGAATTTAGAATAATTAAGTTGATGTTTTCAGCCCATATCAACCCACTACTGGGCATAGGCCTTCCTCTTTTTCCTAAGGTCCTGTGCCAGTCTCATCCATCGCTTTAGTGTTAGCCAAACTATGTCATCTGACCAACGGGCTACTGGTCTACCAACTCTCTCGGCCAAATGAGTAATTTTGTGCCGAGTTTCAATCACTCGCACTCAACCGAATCAAAATTTCCATTTGAATTCTTTTGCTGTTGTTAAAAGAGCTAACTGAGTCAGATGGCACTTTTATGATTACTATGCGATGCAGCTGACTCACGAACAGAAACACTATTATATTAATTTTATAGACCGGTGAGCCCCGTATTAATAACCTGAAACTTTTGAGGTTTATAATACTCATATTACAGGTAGATTTCCCGAGAATGGTTGCATTTTCTCTCCAGGCAATCTAATTGACTAATGTTAAGTTAATCCCAAAGCTCCCTTCATACAGCAGTATTTACATTGACCATCGGATATATTGTACTTTTCTTCCGTTAATATATAATTGGTAAATTTCACAACTGTATTTTATATCACATCGAATGTCGCCCTCACACTTACTGAAAAATATAGGGTAGGCTTTAGACTTATTATATGCAGGCACGGTAAGTACACGAAACATAAAGTTAGTAAATTGAGTGCATAAAGTTAGTAAGTAAATGATTCGAGCGGCAAAATAACATTACTATGCCCCTCATTCTAAAATATGCGTAGACTTATAATATAAACGCCAGTATATTATAAGTTTATGAAAATTTATATAAAATCTATCTTCAGGTGACTCCAGTTCTTTACATAATCGGTTTTAGTCTTTTTCCTCTGTTCATTATCTCGTTTACCCAGATGTAGAATCTGTTTTTTTTGCCTTTTTAATGTTAATGACCACAATAACATTAAAAACATTTAAAATACTTCTTCTGCCTCCGAATACAAAAGCGACGACATTTTTCTTCGAATACTACAACAACACTCGCGGTTCCGCTTGTAAACGCGGCATGTATAGATACGCTTTGCTGCAAAAATAGTACAGCTGTTTTGCGTTGTTGTTGTCGCGGCGGGGCCCTCCCCGCCTTTCCATCTAGCACCGGTGTGCTAGAGGTCTAAACCACCACAGACGTTCAATTTAATACAAAATATCTAATTTCAGCAAATCGGAAATAAATTGGGACGAATTCCTAGAGTTTTTGGAGGATTTGGCGAATTTGAAGAAGCTTGATTTGGAGAAGCTGCAAGAAACGTTAACCAACTGTGGTCTCCCGGGCTCTTGTGCTGTCTTTGTTCCGCAGTACAGGGACTTCTTCCTCACTTACAAGCCTAAGGAGAAAATGTTGTTTTAACTTTTTTTATCATGGATTTTCTGCGGTATTCCTTCTTGCATATTTGCGAGAAACATCCGAATTCGCGGTGTTTGAATCGTTAAAAGATCGCTTGTAACATTGTGCCAACCTTGCAGCGAATTTACCTACGTACATTGCTTAGTTTTAATAGAAGACGAAAATTAGCAATGTATGTGTACGTTGATGAGCCATATCACTGGCGCAATGTGAAGGGCTTCTTATTTAGAAGATTATGACTACGAAGAATTTTACCTTTTGAGACGAAAATGTGTTATGAATAAGAATGTTGTACCTACTTTGGCGTTAAGAAGACTTATAACTTTAAGTCTTAATAATTACTGGAATTTAATTAATGTCTTTGAAGTACATAGCAGTAAAGCTATAAGATTTAATTTTCAATTTATTATTTAGCCTCGTGTAAAGTCTAGTATGGCCGTTATATGCGACTTCACCCGCTGAATATTAGTCATCTTAGGTTTCCAGATTTTCCGCTCTCCGACCTTAAAGCTTTTGACCTCGTGTCTTCAAATATCATGCTAATCATCAAAATCGGTTCAACGGGTTTGCCATGAAAGCGTGACGACAGACTTTCGAAAAATCTGAAAATATTATTTAAATTTAATATTAGTATGAATTGTAACAAAAATAAATGCAATCAGAGTGCAATGCGTTGATATGAAATGGCATCTCTACATTTTCAATTAAATATAAGATTTCAATAAGAGGTTCCCACGTATTCTTTTCTCTCAAACCAAAATGGTTTTATTTATGTTAGATTGTTTTAACGGGGTCAATTGTGTGTTTTTGATTCGTAGTGTTATACGAATTACAACATTTTAATTACAATTTCGTTTTTTATTTCTAATATTATTATTTTTTTGACCAAATTGACTATCGATATATCGAAGCGCTGAAGTGTTTGTACGAAAACGCCACCATGTCGATCCGTCTCCAGGATCAAGGCTCCAAACCTATCCAGTTGCAGCGAGGGGTGAGACAGGGAGACGTGATATCTCCGAAACTGTTCACCGCCGCCCTGGAAGATGTTTTCAAGCTTTTGGACTGGGGCGGACTCGGTATCAATATCAACGGCGAGTACATCACTCACCTTCGATTCGTTGACGATATCGTAGTCATGGCCGAGACCTTGGAAGACCTAGGCACAATGCTCCATGGCCTCTGTAGAGCCTCAACAAGTGGGTCTAAAAATGAACATGGACAAGACGAAAATTATGTCTAATATCCGTGTCACACCCACTCCTCTGAAGGTTGGAGACTCTACACTCGAAGTTGTTGACAATTATGTATGCCTGGGACAAACAGTTCAGTTAGGTAAGTCCAACTTTGAGAAAGAGGTCAACCGTCGAATCCGACTCGGCTGGGCAGCG
The DNA here is from genome assembly GCA_018467065.1 of Ephestia elutella. Lineage (NCBI taxonomy): Eukaryota > Metazoa > Arthropoda > Insecta > Lepidoptera > Pyralidae > Ephestia > Ephestia elutella. The sequence goes on from CM031564.1 coordinate 20,430,627, forward strand.
TAAAATACCGCAGTGTCTCAAGACTAAGGTTTTTGACCAGTGTGTGTTGCCAGTAATGACATACGTAACAGAGACGTGGTCGCTTACTATGGGCCTCATAAGAAGGCTCAAGGTCACCCAAAGGGCGAAGGAGCGCGCTATGCTCGGAATTTACCTGCGTGATTGAATCAGAAATGAGGAGATCCGTAGGAGAACTAAAGTAACCGACATAGCCCGCAGAATCGCCTAACTTAAGTGGCAGTGGGCGGGGCACATAGCTCGCAGAACAGATAGCCATTGGGGCAGAAAAGTTCTCGAGTGGCGACCACGAACCGGAAAACGTAATGTAGGCAGGCCTCCCACTCGGAGGACCGACCTGGTGAAGGTCACGGGATGCGCATGGATGCGGGCAGCGCAGGACCGGTCGTTGTGGAAATCCTTGGGGGAGGCCTTTGTCCAGCGGTGGACGTCTTTCGGCTGAGAGAGAGAGAGAGAGAGAATCATTTTTTAATGTATACATATTATATCACCGAGTAAGTTATTTTGTTAAGGTTGTTTTGAGGTTGGCACGCCGTCCCGCACCCCCTGAACACCCCCGTGTATTTTTTCATTTTTTCTTTGCTTTAGGCACAGACATATAATAATAGAAAAATTGTTTATTTCTGTGAGACCACAGATTTAAATACTCTTTTCTAGTAGGTAGAATCCGTTTTGCTCTATGGAACAAACCATAGACTCGTACTATATTATTTCTGTAACTAATGTTTACGGGACAAACCCAACGATCATGATAAGAAAGGAAAGAAACATACATACATACATAGAATCACGTCTTTATCCCTTGCGGGGTAGACAGAGCCAAGATAAACAAGAGCTTTAATATATATAAAGCTTTCTTATCATGATATTTGTGTATAATTTTTTACATAAGTATAATTATGTATATAAGTATAATTATGTATTCATCACCGCCTAAGTCCGATCCTAAAAATAACAATATAACTCGACACTGGACACTGGCATAAAATAAGCTTGCCACTAAGGAAAAAAAAAATTACTGGCAGAGTGCCAGTAGACTAGAAAAGCAGAACTAGAAAAAAATTGTCAATCCTCCAATGTCCCAATGATTTCAAATTTTAGTTATTTATGTCTATTTTACAAAATGACATCAAAGTTTATGTACAATCAATTTTTTTAATTAAACTTTTGAAACCTGCTTAAAATATTAAAATTTGGAAACGGTGAGCGTAGATATAATTATATATACAATATTTATAATAAAACAAATATATATAATACGCACGTCTCGTATATATTGAATAATTTCCGTATTCCGTATAACTATGTTATAACAAAGCTGGTTACCACTGCACACAAACTAACAATTTCTTACCTAACACATGTACTTACCTAAGCATACCACAGTAGATACAAAATGACCTTGATTTTTCCCATTAATACCAGGAAAAATACAATTATGATCTGTTCCACAACAAAAACAATCCCAACTTAAAACCTGCTTATTACAAATTCATGATAGTGACCAAAGTTATCATAAGGCAGGTTTTCCGGAGAAACCAGTAAAAAATTAAAATTTCAGCATGGCAGACAATAAAAAAATAGTACAAAATTGAAAATTAAGGTTGTAGTTTAAGAATGTATGATACTATTTATTTAAAAATTTAAGTCCATAAGTTGGTTATGAAAGTCTACCAAAGAAATTACTCTTTTTATGTTGAAGCAATTTCAAATTGCGTACCTAAACCACGCGAACGATCGCGATTTTTTTAATTATGACAAATTCTAGCAAACAAAACATAAAACAAGATGGGAGATGAAGAACAAGCCACCCTTGACGGTCAGTTCGTAGACTTCGCAAAAATGTTGGAGCCAAAGACAAGGAATGGGTTGACCATCAACCTCTATAGACTGGACTACTGGTTGAGGCAAGCCAAGGTTCTGGATGACCGGAAAATCACTATGACGGATACAGGAATCATTTTCAATAAGTATTGGTAATGTTACATCTACTATTATTTCAAATTCCCGCTAATAGATAGGAGCACCGATAGCCGGCGAGCTTGTGTGAAGTGCATATGAATGTGCGTGTGTTTGTGTAGTGTGTAAGATCTGTGAAGTTCGTAGCAAGTGAGAAACCTTAGTCTATGCGTATTTTTTATTATTTACTATATGGGGACGCCAGCACGAGCACCAGACGGGTGATCAGTCCACTTATGTTGGGACAATTTCACACAATTCCCCGAGTAGTCTATGCCTATTCACATGGCAAACAACCTTAATTCATCACGGAAAATGTATCTGTATGAACTTAGATGTGTAAATTATTCTTCTCACTTTCCTACACTACAAGTATTTCTGTGATTTCGGAAAAAGGACGGAAGTGGTAACAGGAAGTCAGGGAACCGCTGCATGACTTTGATCATATAGGGACATACTTACCTAAAAGCGGCGACAAAATTCAAGCTAGGGATGCCCGCGGCTTCACCAGTGGTAAAAATGGGGCAATTTTCCGAGACCCAAATGTATAAAAAAAATTGTTTCAGGTGACTTCATAGATGGCGCTTAGTAAAAGACTCGTCCAAAAAGAAAGCAACAATGCATTTCTTTGAAATAAAACAAACATCTAAAAAATATAAATATTGTGATTTTTGCAACTGTCAAACTGTTAGGTGATTTATTTCAGCCTCTGGTTGACAAGAAAAAGCGCACAATATAAGTACAACCTTTATTACGACTCGGCTTTTATAAAACGCCATCAATGAGGGATTTTCCGATACGCAAATTAAAAAAAAAATAGTTCCAGATGTCTTCATAGATGGCGCTTAAGTAAAAGGCGAGAGAAAAAGTTCCACACCAAACGCAAAAATTCACGGGATTGGCATTTAAAAAAAAAAAAAACTTAGTGAAAAAAAAAACATCTAAAAAGTATCAATATTGTGATTTGTGCAACTGTCAAACTGTTAGGTGATTTTTTTCTGTCTCTGGTTGACAAGAAAAAGCACATCATATAGGTTCAGCCATTATTACGACTCGGCTTTCATAAAACGCTATCTGTGGAGACTTTTTTATACTGATTTTTTTTTTCTTAATTTAGCTGTCAGAAAATCGTTTATTGAGAATTTTTTTATATCGATTTTTTTTTTAATTTGAGTTTTCAGAAAATCGCCCATTACAAAATTTCAAATGCCGCCTCTTGGGGGTGATTTTATTAAAAACAATTAGTCTTTGTTAGACCTCAAGTCCATTTATAACCCAGTAAAAAGACGAGAATCAACTTACATACAGCCCAGTAATTCTTAAATTTTTTATTATGTTGGGTAGGGTAAGTATTCAAAATAAAAGTTGCACAATTGTGAAGTTTCAGCGCCCGGCGCAACCTTAAAAAAAAACTAAAAAAATACTTTGTTCAGATTCAGGCTTATATTTTCGTTTAGATGTATTTTTGCTAGAAAAGTGTTCTATAAAATCTTGTAGATAATTAAATTTCCTATTATTAACATTTTGTATTTAGGACTGATAGCAAAAGAGATATGTGCTCAAAAAAAAAAAAATCTTATCGGAAATTTGTCAAACTTTTCACTTCAGAACGCTGTAATCTTGTTATGGCATATTCTAGGAAAATAAGTATTGCAACAAAATTTGTAGGTAAAAACGCATTTGCATTTTTCTTAACCAACCCTGCAGAACGGGGAGTAAAACTCAATATTAAAACTACGGAATATTGCTTTTTTCGTTATAATATTTTATTTTCTGCTAACTGCGCCTCGGGTCTTCGCTCCCATGGGAATTTCAAGATATAAAGTACCCTATGTACTATTTCTGGTATTGTTCTACTAGTATACCAAATATAATAGAAATCCGTCCATAGTTCATTGAATAAAGACCAAAATAGAGCTAAGGGTGGGGTTTACTTACAAATGGTTCAATAGTTCTGAATTTTTGATACGAGTATGTTATTCAGGATGATTAGTAAGTATTTAAAGTGCAGAGGCACAATTTATCCCTCCTTCCACGCCCGCCATATGTTGGAAAAACCAAAAAATATTGCCACTTTATTCAGATTTGAGCTCTCACTTTCGTTTAGATGCATTTTAGCTACATTAGAGTTCTACACAATGTTGTAAAAATAAATTTCCTATAATGTACATTTTGTATTTTGTTTCTAGGACTAATAGCTATGGAGATGTGCACTTTAAAAAAATCGCATTTTTGATCGCATTTGGAAAGTAAAACTTTTTACTTCAGAGCTCTGTAATTCATTTATTGCCTACTCTAGGAAAATATATATAGGGATAAAATTTGAAGGAAATTGAATTACCTACAAAACACATGTATTTTTTTTTAACCAACCCTACGAGTAGGGGGTAAAAGGAAAAGTTAATATATTTTTTATTTATTTTCTACTAGAGCTGCACCCGGGGGCCTTGCTCCCATCGGAATATTAGGATAAAAAGTAGGATTTCGATTAAAGTTGGTATACTAGTAGAAAAATATCAGGACTAGCACATAAGGTACTGTATATCCCGTAATTCCCATGGGAGCGAGGCTCAGTTAGTAGAAAGTAAATATTTTACTTTCCACTCTGCAGAGTTGGTTAAGAAATATGCAATTGCGTTTTGCAGGTACCTATTTAAATTTCCTACGATGTTTGTTCTGCTAATTTTCATCCTAGAATAGGCCGTGACTGGATTACATTGTTTTAAAGTGAAAAGATTGACAAATGTTTGAAAAATGAGACTTTTTTTAAAGCAAAGGATTTTTTTTTCTCGGAAACTGTCAGTCCTAGTAACAAAATGTAAAATGTAAATTACGGGAAATTTAATTTTCTACAACTTCGTGTAGAATACTTTTCTAGCGAAAATGCACCTAAACGAAAATATATGCGAAAAACCGAACACAGTGGTGATTTTTTTTCGATTTTTCCAATTTGGCGGCGAGTGCGAAAGCTATTCAATTGTGCCATATTTATTTTAAATACTTACAACCATCCTTAACAATAATATAAAAAATTTAGAGTTACTGGACCGCACGTAAGTAACCCCTAGGGAAGGTTCGCTCTATTTACTGTGCTATTAATATATCAAAAAATCAGCAGTCACCATAACAGACAAGCAGATTCCTTTTATTATCGCATTCCTTTTATTAAAATAGAAGAATGGATTCTAATTAAACAAACTCGTAGGTACGAAATCAAATGCGCTTTTCGGCAAATCCTATTAATCTCTTTTTTTCAGCAAATCTGAGATAAACTGGGATGAGTTTCTGGAAGTTTTGGACGAATTAGCTGTAAAAAAGTGTCTCAATTTGGAGAAGTTACACGAAACGTTGACAAACTGTGGTATACCTGGGACGGTTCCAGTCGATGTACCTCAGTATAAAGACTTTTTCAGAACGTACAAACCTAAAGAGAAAATGGCTTTTAGTTAGAATTTCAATGGATTATGAAGCAATAGCTTGAAATACCCGTCCTGGGGTGGTGTCCATACTTCCACAAATAGCCAATATCGAAATGTCAGTTTGTCATGGTGATAGTAGCGTAGCGTAGTAGTCACACGTGATTATTCTGGCCAATCTACAGAGTCTTACAAGAACAGGGTTTGTGATACATTAATTACTGTATGTGCATTGATCTTAATTTAATAACCGACCAAGAAAGCATAGAAATCACCCTTCCTATTCGTGGTTACATTTTTTAGTTGCACTGGAGCATCAATTGAGCACACCTATGTCCGATGGTTGCTATGACCTATAGTTACACTTAATCTTAATACTTACATGATAAGTAGTTATAATAAAATGTACTATCCCTCAAAGAAGTCACCTTGTATTGGGAGTGGAAGAATTTATATCCAGCAAAAAACCCAGCATCACACCAATAAACTATTACCCATTTCTGGAATATGCAAAACAATCGTGTTACAATAAGGAAATCAAATGGACAAGAATAGATACCTGGTCGGATCCACAAGTTATTGATTTACTTAGGAATTCCCTCATTCCAAACATCCAACTTTACAACGGCAGATCGATGCAGAAATGGCGAATCGTACAGATTCACTTACAGATGGATATTATTAACGTTGAATTCAATAACACTATAAAAACTATAATGTCATTCCGATGGTTGTACGGTTGTAGAACATTATGCAATCGCCAATTTGATATGTACGTATCTGTCAATAAATCTGATAGATTACCTTTACGACAAATTGCAAATTAATTATGCGATATCCAAGTACAAGATTATTCTGAAAATTTTCAAAACAAATACACACTCAACCTACTCATCTGAAAGTGACTTCTTTGAGTGAGTTCATTTTATCATATCTAAGGGTTGAGGTGTAACTATTGGTCCTGGGTGTGCTCACTTTCAGCAAAGAAACTATCGGTCATAGATGCACTCAGTTCAGAAGTTACACCAGTATAACTAAACAGTGACGACCGACGGGTCTGAAGGGTGATCCTTTGCCACCAGATATACCTAATATAAGTATCCTGACTATATTTATAGTGGGGGATGCATGGGGGATGTCATCAGGCCTCCATAATGGACTTACATTATACTAAAATGTCCAATTTTGAGTTAGGAGGTTTTCACTCTATATTTTCACTCAAAACATAATTTTTAGCAAGATTATCTAGCTCATACTTTTGCTTTCCTGTCAACGGAAAGAGTTGGTGCGCCAGAGACTGCTGAGCTCGACGATAATTACGTTATATTGTTACATATTGAACAGTATTAAAACAAACCTGTCCAAGGCATCCGAAATGGAGACTGCAGAACGTCGATAAATTCCTTAACGTGCAGATTAAACAGAGTTGGAGAGGTCAAACCGCCCTGTCTCACATCACAATTCAATTCCGACAGCTTTCCCGCCGTTCGATTGTTGATATAGTCAATTTTCGTTTACGTCCGAATGGCCTGCGCTCCGTTCAATTAGGTCCTATAACAAGATCGAGACTAAAATCCACAAAAGCGCATTGTATCTATCAGTCTGTCAACAGTAGCAATCCTACTATTCAGTCCATTCTGAGATTTCATCTATGAACCCTATTTACTTAAGTGTTCCGCTTAAATAACCTCATGATTTTCTATATTTTTGAATAAAATCGGTTCTGCATGATTCATACGTAGCTTGTCTAATTTTATACATGATTGGGTAATTGTTGAAATTTTATTCTTAACTACTTGTGTACTGAACTACATTTGTCAATAAAAATCACTTGTTAGGGATAAGCGGAAGTCAATTTCCAAATATCTCTCCCAATAGAGATACTCAGGTGGAAAAAAATCCCATTCTTATCCAGGAGGGATTGTCGAGGTTGGTGTGGACCGGCTCAACGGAAGAGCTCCCCTACACGTAAAATGCGCTAAAATTTAAAATACAGTCCATATGTGCCAACTTTTTCTGCTCATCGAGATAATATTATATCTACTAAGATGTATTCGATGTTTCTTCTACTTTGTTATAGTTTGTTTATAGGTTTCTTAGATTAATTTTTATTTTTAATTAGATACCTATTTTATTTTTAACATTTATGAAGTTATGATTAGATTTTTAATTTCGTTTTGATTTTTGTTTGTAATTGTTCTGTCCGTCTTAAGATATAATATTAAATTTTTTTAAATGTTTGTTTTGTTTTCATAGTATGCTATGTATCACCGTTCGCTCGAACCCTGTGGTTAGAGATTGGAACAAATTAAATGAGAATTTTGATTTTGATTTGATTTTATCCAATTATTCACCTTTCTATGGGCTACCTGACCTACTAGTCCAATGAGACAAATGATACTAAAATTTTATAAATAAGACGGTCCCCGCCAGCCCCACGGTAGGGAATCGAAAACGCGCGTCTACCCCGTACAGGGTGGATGATTGGAGTTCCCTTCCAATGGTTCTTCCGACGTTTTAGCCCAGGTACAGAGGGCAAAAGTTAAAGAAATACGAACGAAAATCTATAGCAAGTCGTGAAGCAATATTCATAGACATTTCTGTTTGTATTGCGGATCAAATTAATGCTTGTCAGGCTTTAAAATGAACTTCATTATTATTAAACAGTCACAAGGCAAGAATTAGTTTTCTATTCGATTATCTTTAGTTTGAGCGGTGGGAACAGTATTGTATTTGATAATACCTACCAATTTTATTTCCTATATGGCATCTACATAGGAAATCCAAATATTTGATATGATTTTACTCGAATGCATCACCAGTTTTTGCAAAGGAGTTGGCATGTAATACCATGAATTTAGTATATTTAACTGATAATATTAAAACTTATTGCAAAAACCAAAAACATTAAAAAATTATTACAAAAATATAGCGTGAACGTTACCCGAACAAGATTCATTAAAAATAGAAGCCCTCCAATAGAAAAATAAGCATATCCAATCGCGCATGCGATGATTGACATCGCGGCAGTTCGTTTCCGCCAAAACCAACGTCACGTTTGTGACCTCTATAATTATCTATGAACTAGCTGCCCATAGACAAAGAAAAAACACACTACCTAACGCGAAAAGAAGCGGCCATGGAAGTAATAAGTACTTTGTACAAAGTACTTATTACTTCCATGGAAGCGGCATACTTATATTAATTCTGTGACTTAAGCATGTGTACCGTAAAATAGCTTTTGGCTTTGTGTGAGTGACTGGATGTGCTTGGGGGCGTTGAGAGGCGCGCGGGACGGAGAACCAACCTCCACCAGATGTTTATATTATTATGTCTTTCCTCAGGGCTGCTAGAAATGACGCGGTCTATCACTCATGTCAATCATGTCATGGCCGGTGGGCGCTATTGTCAAATACTATAGAGTTTAGGTTAAGCCACAATTTAGCTATTATTTATTACTCATCAACCCTAGTGTTGAAAATCCGGCTCAAGGAGTATTTTATTCCTCTATGGTCGAACTCTCACGTAAAGGGAGTGTCACGGGTGTGCCATACACAGACATATAATAATAGTAAGCAGACTGAACATGTCATTTGAAATTGCATGGCAAAAACACACACTAAGATTATTATTCACACAACGACAGAATACAGGGTCGGATCTAAGATAATTAATTATATTCGGTACAGTGTAGCAAAACCAAAAATTTTGAGACGCTGAATCTTAAGCCGTGCGCGGTATGCGGACGGATCTGCATCAGCTTTTTACGATGGGAAATTCTATCCCTTTTGGGAAAAAATACTAGTCAATAAATCAATAAAATTTATTTTAAATTATTAAAAATCACGTGCAATGAAACATTGCAATGATGTTGATGGTTGCTGGCGTCCATTCACTGTCCTGGTACTCGTAGTACGTAAGAGAAATACTCCCCATAACAGTTCTCTTTCTTGAGGTATTATTTTTTGGCATATTTTCCTTGTCCTGAAATGAAATTCACTGTCAGTATTTTTATAAAATGTGCATTTTAATCTTCAAGAAAGAATTCCTGAGATTTTTATAGAATAGGTACTAAATTCGTATATTTGCCTTGATTCGGCCCAGCCATAGTAAACAAAACTGGATCCGTCAAATGATCTATGCTATTTACGAAATTATTAAATTACATGTAGTATTTCTTATGAAATGGTTATAATTAATACACTACTTTATAAAATAAATAATGATATTGCTGATAAATAGCATTCAAAAGTCTAATAATGGTTATTGTTTCAAAAATAACACGAAATTGTATATTATCATTGGGCACGTCAAAAAAACATGTATTGCTTACCGAAGGAACGATATTCCACGAATATTTTTTTATGAAACACTTCCACATATTGTACACGTTGCATTTTATCATTTCTATTGAGTTTAAAAGCACAAAACAGTAAAAAATAATTTTAAATATTTATGACAACTGTGACAAAACAACAAATATGACAGTTAAGGATCATTTCGCATGAAAAATCCGGCTTGGATGATAAATCTTTCAGTGTAGTGGTTCGTGTTGCAATACATTGCAATGCTAAGGAAGGAAAGGGACAGAGTTATGTGACAGTCCTTATCATGAACAGGATGCAAATATTGTCAAATATCATCAGTGTGTGTGTGAAATTTGTGTTCCTTCTGCTTATATTTAAAAAAAAATTTTACTTCTGTGGTGCCATAGAAGACGTATGTAGTCTTCTTTTTTTCTGTGCATAGAGGTTCAATAAATATCATAGCCACACAAAATGGTGATAGGTACCATGGAAGTAATAAGTACGTTGTACAAAGTACTTATTACTTCCATGATAGGTACATATTTTTGACATGTAACTTCTGTTGCCGAAAGGTAAACTTGGACGAGGATCTGCTACATGAGCCTAAGCGAGCATACATAGGAAACATCTCTCTTTGTTGTAACCACACACAATACTTAATTATAACTCATCTTATCGCTCTATAAAAATCCAGCCATTAAATTATTAAACACCGTTTAATATCGGCTACTTTGTCCAGTGGACATCTAGTTTTTTCAATTACATACTTTGTTAGATACTTAAATTTTGATTCAAATTACTTTATTTGTCTTGAAAACCAAATATTTATCATTTCTGACCTAGATATCTTTAAATTTACCTAAAAGAGAAAATATTTAGAAGTATTTAATATAATTGAATGTCATCATCAATTATTGTAGGTGTACCGCGGTAGGTCAGTCAGCAAAAAACGCGAACGCACAGTTTACAAATAAGTATATTTACAAAAATATTTACAGAAAAACAATAGTTTTTTTTTATAAATGTATTTTCAACCATTAGTTTAGTGCCAAGAGAAAAAGACAAACAATAATCGGTTCTGAAAACAAAAACTTTTTAAATTGGGGCAGTGGAAACAGCCAGTATTTACTTTTTTTTAAAGAATAATAAAATGTGTGCTGCAATGCCTACTGCATTTTTCGTGAAAATTAAACAATAGAATTATTAAATTAATCTAAACCTAAATATTTAATTAAATATACATATCTAAGTGAGCGCGTCGCTAACAATCATGAAGATAAAAATAAGTAATTGTCCCAGATTAAAGTACATAACTTCAAATTTTGTAAAATGATAATAATTATAAATTTTAAGCGCCTATGGTTTTTAACCTAAGTTTGTATGGGCGCCGAATAATGGTGGTGGGTGATTTTACACAATCTAGAAGAAGACATCCTAAACTAATTTTTGTTGTACATACTATTATAGTACAGAACATAAACTTAAATGCTCGAAAACAGCAAAATCCTTCCATAATTAGTACCACATTTTTCGAGTACATATTACAACCATTCACATATTATAAACTTTTCATCTTAGGATCATAAAATAAATAAATACTTGAAGTAATATTCATTATGAATAACTGTATAAATTTAATAAATTAAAGAACTAAGTAGTATTACTTACGCACGATAATTTCTCCAAGAAAAATGATTGAAATGACTCGTTAATATGCATTTTATTTATTACGACAAAATCATGAATCAAATGTAGTTCAGATCTAAGTGAAGACATTATCCATCTACCCTTATATACTTTTAGAAGTTAACATTACTTAACTTTTGATTTTTGGTTTACCAACAAGGAATTTCCAACTTGTTTATTTTAAAAAAAGAGCGTCGATTCTATTATTGTTTGGTCATTCGTGTTTTAATAGTAGTGCTTTTTACCCAATTATTGATACTGTTATTTTTAATCACAGAAATCGCATTTTTTAAGGTAAGGTAGAAAGGGCTATTACAGTTTCGGCAGGCATGCGCCTATGCCCCATCAATATTGTTTCAATAGTAATGTAAAAAATCACAAAATTCTAAAATATATCATCGTAAAGTTCCAATAACTGACGAGCTCCGAGGCTCAATGTTCATCAAGCCGGACTGCCGGAAAATGAACTTTTACAGATTGACCTAGGTCTTGGATGTTTATCTATAAATGTATGTATTTGTTATAAAATATAGTATCTTTGAGTTAGTATTCCATAACACAAGTCTCGAACTTACTTTGGGACTAACTCAATCTGCGTGATTTGTCCTTATATATTTATTTATTTAACTACTCGGCGGAAATCGACACTAATTGTTTTTTTTTCGGCTTCCTTTCGAAAATTCCCCTGAGTTTTTCTTTTCTGTACCTAATAAGATCAATCAATAATCAATATTTTTTCATCTCAAATAACTTTCTATTTAATAATATAGGAATTTCAGTATTCTGTGATTTTAACATTACTATTGAAACACCATTGAGACACAATTATAATGGACACCTGTATCACTTACCCAGATGTCAAATACTGTACGGCGATCGATGATGGCTATCTCTGCTGGCCCCCCACCCTTGCCGGTGAGACTACCTACCAACGATGCCCTGAGACCCGACAAAGTGATCCGAACAGTAAGTACATACCCACATACTTATGTCTATATTATGGACGCCACCGTCTGACTGACATATCAACGCAGAGCCAAAACCGCTGAATGTAGATGTAGGTACTTGTTATTTTGCAGGCAGGTTCCTTATTTGTTTGTTTGTTATTAATATCCTTATTGTAAGAGTAGAAATTACAATAACAAATAAGGAAGGCTTAATGGCGGACTTATTACCAAAGCACTAAGATAGTACTCGTAATTTTGGAAATACCTTACCTCAGGAAGCGGTGAAAATGAATTTAACACGGGCAAAGCCGCAGGCAAAAGCAGAATTTAATTAAGCAAAACTGAATGATTTTGAATTTAGTGTGATCTTTATGTAGCTTGTTACAAAAAAATCGTTTACCGATTTTGTTCTTTTACAGATATAGCATTCAGAATATGCGGTAAAAATGGGATCTGGCTTGACCGCAAGGAACAGGAAAGCAAGCCTGAAGGTTGGACCAATTATAACCCATGCTTCTCGCCAGACGTTCGGAGCCTTTTAACAAAAGTTTACAATCGGGAGGAAGAGGCACAGGTCAGTCTTTTTTTTATTTCAGACTTAAGACCCTGAGAAATTCATGCTTGCTTTGGTAACCAGTGCCCAAAAATCGTATAGTCTGGTTTATCTCTTGTCACTCTTATCCTTCGCACCCGATTCGTTACCTAATCATTTTCTTTTTAATAAAAAGAAGGCCGCGTGAATTTTTTGTTTCTCTATATTTTGTTAACCTGTTTCGTCCTATTGCTGGGACAAAGGTCTCCCATAATATTTCTATTACAATGTGAAGGGCATTCTTTTTTCTAACGCTTTCAAAGCTTCCCCCTATCTTTTTGGTGTCTAATGCCATTGCTTCTTTGGTTTCTTCTTTGGACCTCACGACAAGTGCTCACAAAACTGCTGGCATTAGAGAAAAAAAGGAGCATCTTCTACTTTGTCCACTCCTTCTCCTATTCTATTTGTAGTGGGGTCTCCTTAAACTTAAAAAAAGGATCTGGATTTTTTTTTCAAAATTGAGTATTTGCGGTGTCACATATTTTGCCTAGAGTTTGTGAAATTAGGGCTCTTAAAGTTAGGGCGTGTTGAGTTAGAAGCTTGGCTCAACACGTCTTATAACTTTATTATTATGACGGTGCAAGCCATTTGGGCGTGGCCTCGTTTAGTTTTGGTGGGTTGCTGATTTCAAGTACCTATGCGTTTAACTAAACTTCCGAAAAATCTAATGACATCATAATATTAGATACTTTTTAATTTACTACAATGTTGTCACCCCAATATTTTGTCCTTTCCACAGGCTAAATTCGATATAGCTGAACGGACACGACGTTTAGAAATAGTTGGATACTCATTAGCATTAATAACCTTAGTATTGTCACTTGTAATTTATTCACGATTTAGGTAAGTGGATGTTAAATGTCACAGAAATATACTACAACACAATGGTACGGTAATATCCCGTAATGGTATTTTTTTATCATACTTTGCCTTAATTTAGTATGACTTGTTATTTGCTTCTTCATAGTACTGGTAGTTAAATTTGACTCCTTTTAACTGTTAAACTATTGTAATGTTGTAATGATGGTGCTAAATGGTGGCCATAACAAAAAAAGCCCCCAAAATTTATAAATATGTTTTTGTTAAAACTTATCTAAAAATTAAGATTCCAAAATGCGACAATTCGTACAACTTTTAGTTTTTTGTAGGTCACTTAGAAATAACAGAACATGGATACATCAAAATTTGTTTTCGGCCATGACCATTCAAGTCATTATCCGGCTGGTTTTGTACATTGACCAAGCGTTTAATAGAGGCTCCAGTAATACGTCTTTTTCAATTGAAAATAACGTAAGTTTCCTCAAATAATCTTATATTAAGTATAACTGGCTGCGTACTACTCGTTCATAAGTTTCGGGATTCTGGATAATCTATAGCCTTCATCATTGAATTATAAATAAATATGGAAGTGTAACTCTCATACAACGAACGCTCAAATCTTGGTTCCATTTACGCAAACAAATGAACATATTTAAATACAACAAGACACTCACACATTCTCATAGAAAAAGCTAGTACACGATTGGGCGCGTCAAGGTCACGGGGTGGGGTCAACACGCCGCGGCAGCCGGCTACCGCTCAATCAAACGGCCCAGCCGCTTGGCGTTTGAAATCTCGGCAAAGGAAAGAAAGGTAATTCCGCTGTTCTTTATATCTGTGTGATTTCTACACCACTTTACGACACACGATGGCATATTTTTGCTAATTAAACTTGCGAAATTACTCGATGATACGTACAATTGACACTTATAACTACTTTGTGCTTATGCGTTAGGTACAAGTACAACCGTTGAACTCGCTGCGCCACGGCGAACTGAGGCGAAGTGAGGTATCTATTTTACGCCCCGCCCACCTAGGTCCATATTTCGTGGAACCATTTTTTTGGCGTTGTTAGAGTTCTAATTAGTTCGTTGGCCTTCAATGCCTTCATTAATGTGGCTTACAGAGAAATAACTTTTCTATTCGCCCCGATAGTTCTAGAGTTATCTCTAGTTTTGCATTTCTTGCATCATCATCAAAATATGTAAATTTATACTGTTCTTTTGGAAAAAAGTATATATTTTTATTTTATTTTTAATTTCAAAAGTATTCATCACAGGATACCCGAAACAATTTTAAATAAAAGCTTCCGCGGCTGAAAAATGAGATCTATATGTGAAGTATCCTCGAACCAAGTTACATGCAAATCAGTCCATAAACGTAGAAGATATTCTGCTGTGTACGGACGGACTGAACGATCTTATAAGGGTTCCTTGTCGGACTACGGAACCCTAAAAACTGATCTTGATTCAAAAATATCATTTATTTAAGTATGATACAGGTATAAAAAGGCATAAAAATCTTTCCCTTTGACTATTGTTTATGTTGTTTAAAATAAAACCCAAAATTCTTGCTAAACAATAAATTATATTAAAATAATAATATCGTCATAAACATAATCAAAAAAATAATTAACATTGGTACTATCATCATCTGAATCCTGCATCCGAAAACCATAGGTTTGCGCCTCAATATCAAACACAACAAGATTAATTGAAGACTATCAAATGCTAATCAAATGTTAAATGTGATATTAATTTTTTTTTAGATTAGACTAAGAACCAGAACCTTTACGTAATATTTTAGTTTTTTTTAATTAACTCCAGAAACATTATTCAAAAAAATCTGAAAAAAATGTATGAGCTTTGAACACTCTCTCTCTCTCTTTAGTCGTATTTCCTCATGACTGAGGGTCGTGGTCATTATGTGGAATGAAACACACATAACGACTCTCATGGCATTTTTAATGGAGTGGTTTGCCATTGCCTTCTCCATTTCACACACTAGCTGATAATCATCAATCAGAGTGCAGGTTTCCTTACGATGTTTTCCTTCACCGGAAGCATGTGGTGGTCGATGAAAACTAACATGAGTCAGATTGGTATACAAACTCATGTAGCCCGGGCAGGATAGGCTTTGAACACTAAAAACTCGAAAAAGATTTTCAAATTTTTGTACTTTATCAAACTGAATATTATCTTTATTGCTTTAATTATTTTTTCGCCTAACTGTACTTATTGGCTTGAACAATAGAATTTTTTTTTAATTTGTGAGTAGTCCCAGTCGCCGGAAGAAAGAAAATAAAATTCGAAAATCCGGCGACACGGCCCGCGGGTCGAGTGAGCACCGGGCTGAGTCGCCGGGACACTCCAGTGCGACTTCTACAACGACTGGCTTAATTTAGTTTGATATTACATACAGCCTTATCATAATCACAATGATGGTTTTGATGAATTTGGCACCAGAAGTGTTAGCTTTAAACACAAAAGAAAAAAGATCTCAACAGTTGTCTGGTCAAAGCCAGTTCCAAAGTAGTTTTAGTTTTGCAAAACAACAATTCAAATTACCGATTCAAAAGTATTAATACTTATTTAATTAAAGACTTTAAATAAAACAATTCAGACAGATTTTGTTAAAATATATACTTATCGCAAACCAACATAAGTTTCAAAAGCCGTGGACGTGCGCTCACGGTGCAAGTACACACACCCATACAAAAAAAATGCGCCTCTCTAAGGCGCCTCTGTTTGCATATGCAGGTACGGTATACCTGATAACCGAACAACGCTGTGCATATTACCAAATGCTTTATAAACTAAACGCAGCCCCGGCTGCGTATGTTGAAAAGCTCATTCAGTACGTCCCCTCCGCCTGAGACGAATTGAAGCAGCATTTCCAAGCTCCTTTCATGAAAAACACGCGTAAATGCTGCTCCAATACGTCCCAGAGGGTGACGTACAGCAGTAGGGTTTCCAGTGGTATAACGCGCCTCAACGTATTGTTTATCCTAGTTCTATTCGTCAACGGAAAACTGATACTAAAAGAAAGTTAGGGATTACCTAATCTGCTTAAACTATAGAGCAGGTACGATTATGATACGTGATAAATAAAGCAAATACAGTATAAACAAAGTAATAAAAATTTATTTAAAAAAATATATTTAATGTTTCTTTGCACAAGGCTGGTTATTATTAATATTAAAGGCTAAACAATGGGATCGCTTTTTAGCACTTCGACCTTCTAAAGTTCTAATGCACTAGGTCGCCCAGCTTGAAGGCGACCTCCTGAAATCCCCCTGTCCTTTCGTTGTGCAATTGTAGTTGGCTGCACTTTTATTTTTCGGGATCTCATCGTTTTTTGACATATAAATGTCATTATTTGAGACGGCGTTTGTAGAACTCAGAACTGCAGTAAACTTGTTGTTGTTAATTCAATTGAGGTTATGTTTTTGCACTAGCTAATAACGGAATAATATAAACAAATATGAAATCGCACCGCACGCGCCAAGTGCAGAGATGATCGGCGCGCTCAGAGCGAGATAGATAATACACGAAAACATAATGTGTGCGTGAGATAGCAATATCTGCATAGAGAGACGTATCGCATTAGCTTTCCTAAGACAACTTTGTTGATTTTACCACTAGTAATCCTACTCCAATACGTCCAGCGAGGGTGACGAATAAGATGAGGGTTTCTAGTATATTTTATTGCGATTAAACTTTAAAATCCTACTGCAGTACGTCACGCTCTGAGACATATTGGAGCAGCATTTACATGTGTTTTTTTCATTAAAAGAGCTGGGAAATGCTGCTTCAATTCGTCCCAGGCGGAGGGGACGTACTGAATGAGCTTTTCAATATACGCGCCCCGGCTAGAATTTGGCAACAAATGCAACACTAGCGCCTCTTCCTGGACGAAGCTTGACGGTTGTTAGATGTAACTGTCAAATATATTTCGCGAATATATGTTGTTATAACACAGCGTATTTCACAAAATTAAATGTAATTACACGTATACAACATAGTTAGTTATATTATTTAAATATTTAAGGACCAACATATAACATATTAAAGTGCAAACAAATGGTGCAGGGTCGCCTCCTGCCACCAGATGGCTTAACAAACCAATGTATGGGATGTATGGGAAATGTCAAGAGCTGTGCGTATTAACTCGCTAGAGTTTATATAGTACTAGCTGTCGCCCGCGGCTTCGCCCGCGTGAGTTTCGCTTAGATGAAAAATCTCTCTTGGAGCTTTTCATCAGATGTTCCAGATCTTCAATTTTTATACGTCAGCAGAAAATACTCATCAGGTTGAACGACTTTTAATAAGGCGCCATTTCCATATATGTTATAGTGTAGCTGGTCTCTTGCAGTTCTTCATCAGATGTTCCATATCTTCAATTTTTATACGTCATCAGAAAATGCTCATCAGGTTGAACGACTTTTGTTAAGGCACCATTTCCATATTTCTTATAGTTTAGCTGCTCTGTTAAGGTTCTTCATCAGGTGTTCCAGTTTTCAAAATCAATTATAGCCTATATGTAGCCCAGGCTTAATAGCTATACAACAAAAAAAGTTCATTCAAATCCGTCCAGTACTTTTTGCGTGAAACACGTACATACATACAGATAGACAGACAAGAAATTCCAAAAATTTTTTTTTTGCTTTCTGTTATTCTTTTTAAGTGTCCCTCTATCCATTTCAGTTAAAAATACTAAATGTGCAGACAAAATATTTTTACTGTTTTATTACCTATATGTATAGATTTGATATCACTCTCCTGCACAGACGTCAAAGGGCTTCAACCCTATCTAATCTATATATAATCTTGCATGCACTGATTAATCCTTCAAAGACACTGTAAACAAGAGCTAGTCACTAGTTAATTTCCGGTCTGCGTCTCAAAGCTATCTCTGTCCATAGACAGCGATAGCTTTGAGACGCGATAGCTTCTAATAGGCCACACCTGTTAGCAGGGCTGCCAGATCAGGCGTTACAAGAATATAATAGAATAGATGATACGGTGACATACATAAGTTACATACATGCATTAAGTGAACCATACATATTCTGCAATGTAGGCGTGTAAATATAACATTGTTACATACCATAAAAAAGATGAATTTAATCATAGCTTAAAGTTAAACGAAATCCAATGGAATTAAATGATAATTAATTACAATTCAGTCAATATTATTCAAATTATAAAAAAAAATGCAATTGTTTCAAATAAAAGTAAAAAATATGAATACAATAGAGACAATTTATGTTCCGCAACTGTCACGAAGCGAGAGTAATGCACTTCGAGTTTGACAGGTCGTTGTGCATGAATTATGCATGCCAAAGTATCCATACTAATATCCATACTAATATTATAAATGCGAAAGTTTGGATGTGAGTTTGTGAATTTGTGAGTTTGTGAGGATGTTTGTTACTCAATCACGCAAAATCTACTGGACGGATTTCGATGAAATTTGGTACAGAGGTAGATAATGACCTGGAATAGCACATAGGCTACGTTTTATCCCGGATAAAATGGTTCCCGTGGGCATGGGATACCAATTATAGTAACGCCATCTATTATTTGACGAAATAGACGTCATGTCAAAATGACGTTAAGTCAAAGTGACGTTACGTCAAAGTGACGTAACGTCAAAGTGACGTTACGACAGCCTCCCCACTACTTCCATATAAAATGGGTCGTTGCACCGGGCGGCCGGCAGTATGCCCGGATACGTCGAGGTATGCGGACCGCTGCTGAGTGCACGGACTAATGGCACTCTGCTCAAACTTCTATATATTATGTGTGTGAAGGAACATCAGTGAGTTGGTTGTGATGTACATTGCGTGCGGAGGCGGGGCGCGCAACATAGCCGTATGAGGTACACTACATTTTTTCAATTACATCTAATTTGTCATTAAATGGTGCTTTAATTAAATACTTGCCTATAGTTCTCACGGCCTGTCACGAGATGGCACTTTACCGCGGACAAGTTCTTTCAATATTTTTTCGCGAAGAATGTTCTTTCGAGTAATATTTTTATAAATGTTTATGTATTATGTATACCATACTAGCTTTTGCCCGCGGCTTCGCCCGCGTGAATTTCCCACGGGAACAGTGTTTTTTCCCGGGATAAAAAGTAGCCTATGTGCTATTCCAGGTCATTATCTACCTCTGTACCAAATTTCATCGAAATCTGTCCAGTAGATTTTGCGTGATTGAGTAACAAACATCCTCACAAATTCACAAACTCACATCCAAACATTCGCATTTATAATATTAGTATGGATAAGTAGTGTAGCGAAAACAGAATCGCCACATTCGCCACAGAATAGTAAGTAGTACTAACGTACATATAGGTCACTCACCGCCCCGCACTCATTTCAAATACCGCACCCCACCCCGCCCAGCACTTCGCTGTAGAGATCACTGACACGGTTTAGACGCGATTGGTCCAAAGTTCCAAAAAATGTCCAATTCGCGGTTGGTCTAAAAATAAACAATGTTTTCGAAATTGTGAATTTTTTGAGTGTTAAACTTTGTATATTAAGAAGCTAAGATTATATAGTAGTAGTTAGGTTTAGGTTTTTTTTTGAACGGCCGGAAATACTTTGAGGGCGGAAACGAAGTTAGGTTCAGGTTATTTTTTTTTATTAGTGCCCGGAGAGACTTGAAGGCAGAAAATAAGTTAGGTTCAGGTTACTCTTTATGACCACCCGGAAAGACTTTGAGGGCGGAAAAGAAGTTAGGTTCAGGTTATTTTTTTTATTACCGCCCGGAAAGACTTGAAGGCAGAAAATAAGTTAGGTTCAGGTTACTTTTTATGACACGCACGGCACGTTTTTTTATTATTTTATATCTTTATCAATATATCTATCTATACGCTGTACGGTAACGATAAAATGTTCGCGCCATTTTGATTGAAAATCACGACACGCACGCTAGCAGTCTTACTAAATTTCATGCACACATATATATACGAGTGTATATAAACGGTATTTGCCTATGAATTTGTAATTTTGCCTATTTGCTATTTTACCTATTTTTCAACTCGCTCCATTGTGAATAAAGTGCTAACTCGCGCTCAAGCAACAGTTTCACAGGGGCGGGACCCGCCGGGATAATGATTAATCCTTTTTTGCCGC
Organism: Ephestia elutella; assembly: GCA_018467065.1. NCBI lineage: Eukaryota > Metazoa > Arthropoda > Insecta > Lepidoptera > Pyralidae > Ephestia > Ephestia elutella. The sequence continues at coordinate 20,451,518 of CM031564.1, forward strand.
GGGCGAAGCCGCGGGTAACAGCTAGTAATAAATAAAAGTTCGTCAACTGTGTAATATTCCTTCGCAAACAAGTCAAAGAATTTTCTTTTAAAATGCTGTAGATTACATTCCGAAAATTTACGAGTGAATTTATTATAAATACGAATATAGCTATATATATACGGATCTTTGATTATTTAAAGATACGGATATACCTATTGTGCCATACATTTTATTTGTGCAATAAATGTTAAACAAATCAAAAATAAATAGATACAGCATATAAGCATTGTTTTGAAAAATGCATAGGTTTTGTATTGCTGCTCTTCTAATTCCACAGCGGAAGAATTTATCTAATAGCTTTCTATGGCAAACGAAATGAAATCGTATAAAAACAAGCTATAGAGCAATCAGCAATCGTAAAAAAAATCGGGAAATTTCAAATTATAAAATATAATTTCTGGACACGGAAAAATTCTGTCATTCCGGGACAATACCAGATTTCCCGGCCGGCTGTCAACCCTACCTTTAGACAAAGACCAATTACTTAAAGTTAGGCAAATACAAATTGCTTAAAGTAACTCTGTTAGTCACCCTACTAACACCCATTATCTTTATCTACACACAAATACATTTCTTTTTGTTCTCTCAAGCTCTCTTAATTTGTTCTTACAATCGCAGCTGCTTTCATGTCACCTATGATTGATTAGTGAGCGTCTGAGCGAAAAAAAACTGTTTCCCTTGCAAATTGTTTCCCAAGGAATCCGCATCCGCTTCTGCACGGACGGCAGTCTTTTCAAACTGATGTACGCTGATGATTTGTGCTATTTAGCAGAATCCCCAGATGGCCTACAACAATTGATGTCCGCATTCCATCAAGCCTGCTGTAAGTTCGGCCTGAAGATCAGCGTCAATAAGACAGAAGTAATGTCCCTGGACATTAACGGTCATGCGGCACTGACCATAAAGCTTGATGAGAATGTGCTAAAGCAGGTGGACAAATTTCGCTGAGTAACACTGTAACATCCAAGTGTGACCTTGATGCATGCATGAGATCAACAGCAGAGTTGGTGCTGCTGCTGCAGCGTTTAGCAAGCTGTGTTCCAAGATCTTCTGCTCACAAGACCTTCAATTGACCACTAAAATTTCTGTGTATATGGCAATTGTCCTGCCCAACCTCCTATACTGCTCTGAGACGTGGTGTGTGTACCGCCGCCACATACGCACCCTAGATCGTTTCCACCTTAAATGACTACGTTCTATCATGAAGATCCAATGGTCCGATAGAGTACGAAATACCGAAATCCTGCGACGAGCTAATGTTGGTGGCATCAAGGCCTATATAATGCGTCGGCAGCTTCGGTGGTGCGGTCACATGTCATCACGTATGGCGGAGAAGAGAGTGGCGAAGTGCATCCTCTATTGTGAACTGGGTGAGGGCAAGCGGAAGCATGGCGGACAGCTCTTCCGATACAAGGATGTCCAAAAGCGACACATGAAGAGATGCAACATTGAACCCTCTCAATGAGAGCGTTTGGCGGCACAGCGGCCAGAATGGCGCAGGGTGCGGTGACAAGCCAAGTATACGAGTTCGAGCATCAGCGTAAAGCTGACCTAGATGCTAAACGCAACCAGCTAAAGGCCCGCCCACCTGCTGCCATGATATATTATTATGAGGAAGGTGTACTTACGTGCCCTCATTGTGCGCGGAGTTTCGTCGCGAAAATCGGCTACGTAACCATTAACAAGTCTCGCAGTTTGCGCATCACGGTTTCTTTAAAACTCACATTTCCCGTATTTAACTCAAAAATTTTCTCCAAATCTTTTTCTCTTTCTCTTCACCTATGGATTGCCTTTCCTCCAGATAATGGGAATACTCTGACCAAGCAACTTGTTAAGTCTGTCTCAATAATAAAATCAGTATGTTTTCTATTTCATTACATTGTACCTGATTTCCTTATACATTTTATATGCATATAGTATACCTATATAAATATATGTGTATTTATTTACTGTATATATTTGTATGCAGTAGCTTTCATTTCAATTATTACTGCGCCGATGCCTTTCATCTTTTTCGTTTCCTTCCTATGCTAGATCCGAAGATATAGCTTTAGCAACAAGTTCGCCTTTTTACCTTTTTAAAACTAACTGTATTATTTTTTACTTTTGGTGCAATAAAGAATACTTATATCTAACATAATAAAGCTGAACAATTTATGTTTGTATGAACGTGAAAATCTTTGAAAATCAGAACCGGCACAGATTAGGTAATAGTGCTACCGGTCTGATTTGAAAAAATATTTCTGTGTATGATAGCCTCATCTATCGGGAAGGCTATGGGTATCCAGATATCCGAAATTCCCACGGAAGCGTAGTCGCGTGGTACAGCTTATAAGTAGTTAGTTTACTAGGTATATGTTAACAGAATTAAATACATAGTATTATTTTTCAGCCATCCCTTTGCATAGCGTTTTACATAATTTTAGAGTACGGTGGATCTGTGACGTTTATGTGGATGTTTATCGAAGGATACTATCTCCACAACATGGTAACAGGCAACTCGTTGCGCGAGAGTCGATCCCAGAGGCTGTACCAAGTGTTGTTAGGATGGGGTCTGCCTGTAATAATAACTGGAGTGTGGGCCATAATGACACACTTCCACTACGTCAACCAAACCCATATCCTGTAAGTATTGTCTTTAAGGCTGGTTTTAGAGTCATGCTGACCGCACGCACGCCGACGGCGAAATGTAAACGCGCTGTCGTTCGTCAGCACCAAAAAGGATTTAGACTCAAAATATCTATATCGATACTTTTTAACTACATTTGTTTCTCTCCCTAGCGTGATTATCTGAGCCAATCACAGAGGCTGCCGTATATTCTCCTCTTGCAAAAAATGGTGAACTGTGATTGTATCGGACAATATGCCTACGTGCTCTCCAGTCTAAATCCTCCTTGGTCAGCGCTGATAACTACGCGTTATTCTAAAGCGCACTACACACCAAAGTCGCCGACCCGCCGACCTATGTCGGCAACTTTTTTTTTTTGTTTGTGTTGCCAATATAATTCTATTCATATAGGCCGCCGGGTTGTGTCGGCGGGCTGTGTCGGCGGGTCGGCGGCTTTGGTGTGTAGTGCGCTTAACATGCTTCCTAGATATTCATGCATTTCGGGCTATCAGCACCGACGACAGTCAGAGTGCCGTCATCGCAACTCTAAAACTAACCTAAGTTTTTAACACTAATATCAGCGACAGAACGCGACATTCATCATGTCATTTTCCATCGCGACGAAGGAGGAGGTATACTCCTTTGCATGTCCCTTCAGTGAACTGTAACTATAGAAAACATTCATACATTCTAAGAGCATGTCAATCGTATAATAATGTTGCACTCGATCTTGATTTGGACTTGTTTAATTCTACTATTAATTATTTAAAGACAGCATCTATCTAACAAATTATTTTTTTGTAAGTAACGAGTATGTGCTAAAATATTAATCTACTTAGGTACTTAGATATATGTATATTACTGTTTTTTTCTTTTTATTATCTACTAGCTTTTGCCCGCGGCTTCGCCCGCGTGAATTTCCCACGGGAACAGTGCTTTTTCCCGGGATAAAAAGTAGCCTATGTGCTATTCCAGGTCATTATCTACCTCTGTACCAAATTTCATCGAAATCCGTCCAGTAGATTTTGCGTGATTGAGTAACAAACATCCTCACAAACTCACAAACTCACAAATTCACAAACTCACAAACTCACAAACTCACATCCAAACTTTCGCATTTATAATATTAGTATGGACTTATACTAAACTTGTCCGTTGGTATCCAATTTTTTTTACTGTATTTTTCTATCAGTGAAAACTTGTAATTGGCCATTTTTTTTTATACAGTAAGTTCTATAATTGTAAATTAGCTGTAAGTTTTCCGAAAACATAAAAATAAATAGAATAAAATAAATGAAATGAAAAATTATCGTGGATTATAATTAAGTAAGCTAAAAGGACTATATTTAAGTATGCAATATGCACACCATGCTAACCATGCTTATGCTTAACCATCATGGAAGCAATAATAAATAAATAGAAGTTGCTTAAGTGCTTGTTCACTTAGGAACGCGCAGGCACGGAGGCGAGATTTTAGATAATATTTTTTTTTAATAATCTTATTTCTTTAGATTTAGTTTAGTGATATTACAAAACATTTTCAGTAAGATAACGTTAGATACTTAGAGCAATGCTATGTATGTATAGGTTTACTTTATTTCATTCAGGGTTATAAAATAAAGCACAAGGAACTATGCGTAGCCGGCCGGCCGCTTGACTCCGATAAACACTAAACACAAATTTAATGCGCTCGTGCCCGCCCTGCCAAAAAAATGAGATATTTTGTCTAGAGCGCGATATTTTGTCTAATTTAATAGACGGAATCAAACACTAGGGCCGCAGCAAGAACTTATCAGTAGCAAACCGATAAAATAATAGTCCTGCCTCGTGACCGGGTCTGGCCATTCTTGCGACACTCAGAGTCTACGCCTTGTATGTGCCTGGGCTCTGGTGGCACCGCCCTATTTACGGCACTGACCTCGTATTCCGGCGACATATATTATGTTTTTATGGATTTTTCATGAGAATTAAAATGTTTATTAAAAAAAATTACACTTTTTTCAGATGCTGGTATGGGTATAATTTTACATGGCTTTATCTGATTGTACATGGTCCTAGGATAGGAATTATAATTGTAAGTACTTACGTATCATATTATTCCATACCTACATTTATATCATTGAAAGTCCTACATTGTACGAAAACGCTTCATCTATACATCTATACATATAATAAAACAGTAAAAATATTTTGTCTGTACATTTAGTATTTTTGACTGAAATGGATAGAGGGACACTTAAAAAGAATAATAGAAAGCAAAAAAATTTTTTTGGAATTTCTTGTCTGTCTGTCTGTCTTTCTGTCTGTCTGTCTGTCTGTCTGTCTGTCTGTATGTATGTACGCGTTTCACGCAAAAACTACTGGACGGATTTGAATGAAACTTTTTTTGTTGTATAGCTATTAAGCCTGGGCAACATATAGGCTATAATTTATTTTGAAAACTGGAACACCTGATGAAGAACCTTAACAGAACAGCTAAACTATAAGAAATATGGAAATGGTGCCTTAACAAAAGTCGTTCAACCTGATGAGCATTTTCTGATGACGTATAATAATTGAAGATCTGGAACATCTGATAAAGAACTGCAAGAGACCAGCTACACTATAACATTATTTGAAGATCTGGAACATCTGATGAAAAGCTCCAAGAGAGATTTTTCATCTAAGCGAAACTCACGCGGGCGAAGCCGCGGGCGACAGCTAGTACAAAATATATATATTTATGCCCTCGACTTTGTTGGTTGAACTATAATACAACGATATACACAACATTTTTATGAATATTTACACCTATCAAACACTATTTGGCACCTTAGAGGTTGGTTGGTTTTTATTTGTTTTTTTTTTTAAACATATCATCCATTTTCGACTCATTTCATTTTTCTATTTTAAACATGTCAACAAACTAGCGGAAACAGATATTTGTTTGATTTTTTTTTACTTTAGTTGTGGTTTGAATCACATTCGGGTCCATTTCATTTTTATATTTTTTGTGTGTCCAATATAATTTTTACAAAATAACATTGTCAATTGTTTTAAACTTCAAAATTATACGCGTGTTGTAACAGTGTCTGTATGTTTCTTCTAGTTTTATTTTTCACGAAAGTTTCACTGCAAAACATATATTTTTAATGTAACGTTTTCTTCTTGACATGTATTACGACCAATCTGTGGTGTTTCCGAACCGACACGACATTGGAACCTTCAAAAAAAGAGTCTACGTCTTCTTGAAAGGCCGGCAATACTCTTGTGTTACAGTTGTCCATGAAATGAAATGAAAATAATTATATTTAAATGAACTATAAAATAGCGGCACGTTTAGCATGGGCAGTGGGCAGCTTACCATGAGGTGACCCGCTTGCCGCCCTATGTTATAAAAAAAGTACGTTTGTCAACTAACCAAGCTATGACTGGAATGATTGGAATTCATTCTTTCCTTTTTTTCAGATTAATTTTGTATTTTTGGTGAATATTATGAGAGTTATAATAATAAAACTAAGAAGGACGGAAAGCAATGAGTTGACCAAAATTAGGTAAGATTAAGATTACCTAAGTAAAATTTTTAAAACTATCACCATCACCAAGTGTTCATTTGTATAAAATAAAAATTCACCGATTTAGTAACCGAGAGGCGAGTTGCATTCGACGGTAATTTCGTGCCCAAATCAATAGAAGATAATTATTATTTGCCCGCGAAGTCAATATCAATTAAGTTTATGAAATGTTACCGAACAGTCTAGAATTCAAAGCAAATATATCTATAATAGGTTCAAAGACTAACTAATCAGCTATATGTACTAGTATATTGAAATTGCACGTCGCAACTTAAAATCGTATTAAAAACAAGTTTTTGCGGATATTAAATTAAAAAAACATATAGAGACGATAAAAAAATGTAAATGCATATTAAAATACAACAGCTTATTAAGTCATTTGATTGTAAATTTAGGATCTCCGACCAACTATCTGTCATGAAGTTGCAAAGTTCCTCACGACGTATCTATGTGAATGATTCGACAGGCATTTGACAATCACAAGAATCTGTCAAGTCAACATATTAGATGTATTAAAAGTGTGACCATATGTAAAAATTGTTAGTGTTTTGAACAGTACAAGTTTAAGCTATTTTCAGCAGAAGTAGCTCTTTTTAGGTGAAACATTGTGAAATACGTGGCCTATGAGAATGTCCCAAATCGTTGTAATATTAGCGGATTCGAGAGTTAGATGTGACATTTTGATTTTATGTATAGTCTAATGGGATTAGTTGAATTGAAAAAATAGCACTTTTAAATTGTCATATCCTAATCCTAATTCTAACTCATTATATGTACATGAGAAAGTGAGTTTGTTTGTTACCTCTTCACGATTTATCTACCGAACCGATCATCATAAAATTTTGCATACACATAAGGGTCCAGAGAGGGACATAGGTATCATTTATCTAGGAAAAAAGTACGGTTCCCGAGGGATAAATATAAGCGCGGGCGAGCCGCGGGCGAAAGCTAGTACTTAATAAGCTAGATTAGGTACTTGATGTCAGAAAATTACTTAAAGCTAAGGTTACTACCGGACTACCTCCTCCAAAGCGCTAGTGAAAAGAGGCGGCGCAACCAACTCCACTGCTGCATTTCCTCCAAAGACGTCACTAATAATTATGTCTTATAGTTAAGGAACTATATGTATATGTCGCAGCCAACTGGTTAACTGGTTTGACCGAACAACGCCATTTAACCACACGTCTAGCTTTTTAATTGAATATTTGAGTCGCTCAAAACGTTCAACACTACAGCTGATTCAAAAGCCCTAGTTTTTATTTTTTTTATTTAACCTTTATTGTACAAAAATACAAAGTAAACGTACAATAGGAGGGCTTAATGCTAAGGCATTACCTACCAGCCAACCTTTGGGTTATGCAGAAAATTTTAGGTGGGTGTATAATAAAGGTTCAGCGCTCACCAACGCGTTTTGTTTTCAATATGGCGTCAACTAGCCGGTGTTTTTGATTATTTCAAGATATTTTTCGAAAAGAAAGTAGCAAATATACGGTACTAGTGTTATTAACGAGACAGAAATTATGAAGGCACTTACGAGTGATACGAGTGAATCAAAATTTAAACAAATATTCGAGGAGAAATTACGGGATTATGAAATGTTTTCCATTTTTACTTATTTCATCAAACTTTGGGTTACCTCTTAGGGCGAAGCCCCATTGCTCCGTTGCGTTGCATATTTTGTTGTGACCTGCCCCATCAATGCGTTGCGTCGTCGACGTGTCGCCCACGATTGCGAACTGATTTTTTTCATGATGAGGCGAATTTTCTTGTGAAGATCTCCGGTTTCATGCCTTTCAGCATGAGATTCAGATTTGTTATTTCTTAATGTATTGTTATTTTTTTCCCTAAAATTATATATATGTCGGAACGTTTACATTAGTTAAATTAACTATGGTTTATTTTGTTAGTTAATCAATGGTTTAAAACAGTTTTCAAAACGAAACTCGTGGGAAATGTGTCAAAGTGACACTGTCACTTGTGTCACCCCTTCTTTGTTATAAAACCAACGTGCGATCGACAAGGCAGTCTTATTAAAATTTGTGGTGCGGTACGGTGCGGACGTGCCGAACAGTTGTGTTGAATTCTCTGTAAGTACGAGATATTGGAGATCTTAGTTGCTGGACAGTCTTGATGGTAAAACTGTGTTTGGCTTGTTAGCACGGAGGACCGGCTGAATTGAACTGATCCGTGCGTGGTGGGGCACTAACCCTTGCCGTGGGTAGGTTAGGGCTGGACCCATTCTGGCATTACTGCCTCGAGCAGGGGAACACTATTGACAACGCAGAGCGTCACCCTTCCTCCCGCTTCGTCTCTTCTCCGTCGATCCGTCGAAACGTCACGTCCGACGACGCAACGCATTGATGGGGCAGGCCACAACATAAATATATGAAAAACGTCACGACGCATCGCAATGGAGCAATGGGGCTTCGCCCTTAAACTTAATCCAAGAATAATCTCCCAAGAAATCACAAAAAGTTTTCCTATTCTCTCAAATTACATAATAAACTAATGGTCACCGTAGTTAATTTGCCATTTAACCAGTTGGCTAAGCGGCGGCTATATATATAAATATATATATGTCTGAACTATAATTTCAGGAAAACACTCCGGGCGATGCTGGTGTTGCTACCATTGTTAGGAATCACCAATATTTTGAATATGATAGAACCACCTCTTGAATCAGTGCGATGGTTCCGTATATGGAGTTACTCGACACATTTCTTCAGATCTTTCGAAGGAGTCTTCGTTCCTTTCGTATACTGCTTCTTGAATGCTGAGGTAAAATGCGCTTTTGAAAGTATACTGCGGTGTTGCTATTTAGTTTTTTATGTTAGTGATTTTACACAGAGGTATATATACTCTATTGGAAACCAACGTCAAGATCTTGCACGGCTTAACAGATTTTGATGGAAGAGGTATTTTTAGATTCCCTGCATTTCTCCGAGTGCTATGTGAGTTGTCAGTCGTGTTTTTTATTTTTTTATAATTAGCTTGTTATTTGCGTGAAATCAAAGTAGAGTTTGTGTAGCTTTCAAACTGGCGACATATGGAAAGATTTTTTTTCCTACAACAAATATTGGCCGGTGCTCTACACAGAGTAGAAAAGTGCCGGCTTTCCCGCTCTGTGGTCCTCTGAAAGGAATACCTCATCTCCATGTGCATCTAAGTCGCATCGTCAAAAACGTAATATACGCAAATATATGTAAGCATTTTGTGGACACAGCATAAACGACCCTTAATTTCAAAGCGACACCCCGGCCCCAAGTGTCGAGAAACCTTAGCTTTTGTCCGGTGGCCATTACACGAAACGAGGACGTCTTGAGACTGCTCAGCTCACTCGAGTCGGTGATAACGACATCTTACTACTCTTTGTGATAAAATTAAGGCCGGCTCGTATGCCACATTTGATAAACTAAATTCAATTCTTAACATGCTTTTCGAAAACCGGTCGTGTAGTTAATTCATTTACATATTTTAATTAGATCAGGGCCGTTAAAGCATTTTTTCCATCGGCCCTGTTACCGGGGTGGACCCTCCGGAACCGTTGGGAGTTTATTTTATATGTAAGGATTATATTTTGGTTTATCAGTATGTTCTGTAAATTTTTGATTTAATAATAAATATACTTGTCGGTATCTGTGGTGTAGTGATTAAATCTTTGCCTCTGGACCTCGGGGTCTACGGTCAAAAATTCTGATTAGCCTGGGTCTTGGATCTATCATATCAGTATGCTGAGTAGGTATATATTATGTTCCTAGATAAAATATAATGTCGTTGAGCTAATATCCCATAACACAAGGAAACATACTTCGGGGCTAGCTCCATATTTGTGAATATTTATTTATCCAATTTATTGAAAACATGTTTGATTTTTTGTGTACTTAGAAGCCTTAATTTTTCAAATTTATAATAGGTATTTGTAGAAGTGGCTGTGACTAAAGACTATTATTTTTCTTATTTTTTAGGTCCGTGCTGTACTGAAGAAATACTATGAAGATAGACGAGCGATGAGACACGCCGGAGCTAGGGGCCAATCAGAACAAAAAAGGTTGATTTCTAACCTAGACTTCCAAAAAATGAGGAAGTTGTGAATTCGTCGCAATATTTTTTTTGGTCCTCGATTTCTCAAAGACACCTGGACCGATTTGAAGTATTATTTTTTTGTTTGTAAGGGTATAATTCCACGCTGGTCCCATTGTCACCAGGACAGGATCTGATAATGGGATCCTGGAGAAATAGAGGGAACTCTTCACATTTTATAGGCACACCTAGAGCGATTTGGATATTTTTTATATCAAATTGTATATTTGCTTTCGAAAAGCGCAATCTGGTGAGGTGGAACTGATGATGAAGGCCACACGGCCTACGTAGTTGCAATATGTTATTACTCGATTACTCGGAGGCGCCTGGACCGACTTGGAAATTATTTTTTTGTTTGAAAGTGGTATATTTGTAGCTTGGTCCTGGTCCTGGTCGCCAGAATTGGATGATGGGATTTTTGAGAAATCGAGGTAACTCTTTAAATTACATAATTACATGTATCTGAGTATATTTTAGTGACTCTTGCATTTGCTTTCGGAAAGCTCTATTTTTTATTTATTTTTTTAGGGTTTAAAACTTTTTAGTATGGATTCATAGAGTAATATTCCCATTAATGTTAAGTTCAAGCTAATTGAAATAGAGTCTGTAGAACAAGAAACAGATGGCAAGCGACAATATGTTACTTAAGGGGCAGAAAACCCCGGTTTTAAGTAAAATGTTTAGGATATTTTTTATCGAGCAACTTAGTCAAATCATGTTTTTGGTTAAATGAGTGTTGTTAATTAATTTATCTTGTTAATCTATAACACAAGGTAACAGCATTTTGGTTGATTAAAAGCTACTAGGTTTTTTTGATAGACCTATATTTCTGGTATATAGGTAGGTCCGATTATGAATTTACCCTATCAGCTTAGATTTCGAAAAAAAAATGACAAATATTTAAAATTCTGTGTTTTGATAATAGTTTGAGATAGTATTTTTATAAGTAATACGTAATTTTTAACAAGTTTTAGAGCTATAAATATTATAACACTGTTTAATAATACGATGCAATTTAATTTAAAAAAATATATATATTACTTTACCTGCATTTTTTTAAATTTAATTTGTGTTAATTTCTCCATACATTTGACAGTTATAGTCCTTGTATGAAGAAATTAATATAACTTTAAAAAAAGTTTCTGCGGTGAATAGAATAATTGTAGGTACCTAATTTAAAATTATACTTCCTCGTAATATTGATCGGTATTATAATATTTACAGCTATAAATAATGTTAAAAATTATAAAACTACTAATTACAATTCTATCTCAAACTATTAGCGAAACGCAAAATTTTTATTTTTGGGAAATTCATAATTGGAGCTATATACCACACATTTAGGTCTATCAAAAAAACCTAGGCCGGTATTAATAAACCAAGCTCAAGACAGCTGTCAAGTGCGAACTCAGCAGATTCGCACTCAAGTTATGTTCACGCACTTAAGATCGTCGCTAATTAATAAACCTATATCAACGGCGTATCAATCACTTGAGATCTCAGAACACACACAACTTCAAACTGACAAGCTGAGTATTTTGACATGGCATATGGTGTCAAACCATAGACATAGTAAAAAATAATAGACTCGGCTTAACAATCTTTATCCAAACAGTATTTATGCGGCCAGTTTCCATGTTTTGAAAAGTACTTTGTGCCGTGCATACCTAAACCCGGCGCCGGCAAAGGATTACCACATAACTACTGTTTGGATATAGATTGTTAAGCCGGGTCTATTATTTTTTACTGAGTCTGGTCTAACTACTGTCACAAGTCACTCTCATGTCATGGTTGTACTGTCATCAGCAAATACGCTCTTGAGTAGCATCTTGAGTGCTGATATTTGTTTATTAATACGTCTTCACTCGGCTGATACGCGGAACTCAAGCGACTTATAAATTAGCACCGCGACTCAAGTGTGCTTTCAAGATCGAGCTAAGACTTGAGTGTCATTTATTAATACGGGCCCTAGTAACTTTAAGGCAACAAAAAAAAAGTAAAAAAATTGTACCCTTGTTTAATTAGCAAAAAATTTAGGTCTATACAGTAAGTGCAGCCAAAGTTCTTTGGTAGACAACACGCTAAACCATGCTTCTAAGGCTGCGTTTCCACCAGAGATGTGCGAGGATACGTAGCGAGGTATGTGTTTTTGAAAAACCAATAGAATAGCGAGGCTAGTAGGTAAACGAAGCAATTCTACATTCGAAGCATTCGCACATCTCTGGTGGAAACGCAGCCTTCTTATCCTTCAAGCAGCCCGGATTCGGCAGTGCGATCATTGTTCTTTGCTTGAAGGAATAATAAAATAATAAATACAAACCAATTTTAATTAAGCAATTACTTATTATGACTGGTATTGTACTTGATTTGTGTTGGACTTGCTAAAAATTCATGCCTTGACAGAGAAAATGCAAAAAAAAACAGGTGTAACTGGCCGTTAAATAACTTTTTCATTTCCCATACTCGGAAAGAAGTGTATATTTGATCCTAGTATTGGGTTGAAAATGCTTCTTCCCTCACGCGAGAATGTTTCATATAAATTCATTTGTACCCTAGGGAGGGAATGAATTTTAAAAACAGAACATAATAAATTCCTTTATGAAAATTTAGAAAAAAAATCTATGTTTTTTTTTTCTATGTCTATGGTTAAATTCTATATTCTACACAGAAAAAATTACCGAGTTTGAAAAAAAAGAACAAAGAACCTCGATGAAAAACATTTTTTTTTTTTTGTCTTTGGATACGACATTGTAGCCAATGGTAGCATTGAAAAAAAATCATTCTATAAAAAAGAAAAATTCTGATGTATTTAGACTTACCGCTTTATTTTCTTTCTTTTTATCCATATTTTTTTTAATTATGTAGATTATAAATATTAGTATATATTGTAGCGTTACACCGCTACGAAGTCTATTTTAGTTTGTGATTCTGTGTGATTTTATTTCTACGCAAACTTTTTTCTTTGTTCTTTCTTTATGAAAAAGTGTTTGAAATTGAAGGGTGGGTTTGAATTTTTTGAGCGGTCAAGGAAAAAAAACGTGAAGAAAAAAATTGAGAGCTGCTCGAGTACGAGCAAATAAATCGTTTATTGCAGAAATACATTGCAAATTATAGCAGGAAGTGTGTTAAATCTTTAAGTGCAACACAACACACACGTAGATTGAGCAGACGTGATATGTGTTTATTGGAAACTCTGCTCTCGTCCGTTGTTGCCCACAGATGTTGGGCTTGCGACCTCATGGAGATATGAGCAGTTGTTAATTGATTGGTTGCTGATCTGTTTTATCATTTTTCTCTTTTTTATCGATAAAATCTTGGAGATGGTTGTATATCTGGTGAACACCGGAGGGAACTCCCACAGGACTGCAGCCATATAAGTCGTCGTCCGAACTCGTGGTGTGTCTTTGAAAACCGGAGGAGCACACATTCCCACACAGCGGCAGACAGATAAGTCGGCGTCGGGGAGAATTACCTATTTTTATTTTGAATCCTGTTTTCTTCAATTTAGTCGCCCTCGGGGAGAATTACCTTTTTTTATTTTAAATCCTGTTTTCTTTAACTTAGCCTGTGTTACTTTAGTCATTCCTCTAAATTCTAAAGGCCCCCCTTTTGTCGGGGTAATTTTTGTTTCGGTTTTGATTTGGAATTTTTATACATCATTTCATCCATTTCTTTCACTCATTTAATTTTCTTTTTAAAATAACAAGCAAATTCAGGTATTTCTTATTTTACCTGTTAATATTCCTTTCCTGTTGTTAATTTTCCTTTCTTTAGTTTTTATTTCTTTGGTGTGTCCAAATAATTTTTGTCAAAGGACATTGGTCAATTTTTTTTTAGTTCAAAAAAATTATACTCGTGTTTTAAGCAGTGATTCTTTTATTTTGAAACCCAAGTTTCACTGCAATATGTACAGCTTGTCTTGAAAGTCCTGACATTAATGTTCGTGGAACCATGGAAGTAATAAGTACCTTTGTACGTACTTACTACTTCCATGCGTGGAACTAACATTGATGATATGTCTGGCAACACCTAACGTATGTACATCAGCCAGCTGTCAATGCAGTCAACAATATTGAATTGCTTTTCGTTTGTATTTTTATTGTTTTGATTAAACTGCAATAAATTAAGACCAAACTACGCAGAAAAGTTCCACGACGTTAGCCGTATACAACTATATACAACAAATATTATATCATATTAAGGGCCCGTACTAGGTCAGATTGCTTCACATGATCGTCTGTAATATCTACATTAATGTAAAACTGAATGTAAAATTAAGATATAGCAAACTTCAGGACTAGCACGAGGGATTATGTTACTCAAAAACACGATTGCATAAAATTTTCTCGATAGAAAAAAATTGCGAAGTTGCCTCCAAATCACCTATAATTAACACTTTAAACTGCTATTATTCAAGCAATACATTAAAATAAAGATTGAAAATTTTTGTATAAAGTACTCTATAGATAAGGCAGGGATTATGTTACTTACTTTTTTAAATATCTTTTTATAAAGCTTTTAAAAAAATAATACGTATAATTGCCCGCATGCTTTAACCATCCGCCTCTGAGCCGCCGCGCCGCCCGCGCCCCGCCAGCATTTTATTTAGAACGCGGATTGGATGCGTGCGGGCGAACTGGGTAGCGGGTAGCGGGGGAAAATCTAAGTTGTCATTGGCCTAGTGCGGGCTCTTAACAATAAAAAATATGGTGTAGGATTATTACTTGACATGTCAAAAGCATATGACAAAGTTTCGCATAAAATATTACTGGACAAATTATATAACTCAGGAATACGCGGACAAGCCCACAGATGGCTTAAATCTTATTTGACGGACCGAAAACAATTCGTAGAAATTGAAAATTTTGACATTTATACACGTGAAACGCTGCATTTTCAATCAAAGACGCGAACTACAAATTCCTCTATTCCGCAGGGGAGCGTTCTTGGCTGTGTACTTTTCCTGGTCTATATAAACGACCTGTCCAAACTTTTCCCCAATAATCTTTGCATTATGTTTGCAGACTATGTATCACTTCTCTTCAAGTGTGATACGTCGGCTGAAGCAAACACAATCTTAAGTGATAGCTTTATTAAATTAAAATCATGGCTTGATAGGCAAAATCTTGAAGTAAACATAAATAAAACTAAAATAATACAATTTCATCCTAGACAAAAGAAAGCGCTAAATATAAACTTAACTTTTGAAAATAAGAAAATTGAAGAAGTAAATGCATTTAATCTATTAGGAATTACCATAGACACATATATTGATTGGAAAAGTCACATAATGAATACCGTAAACTGCTGCAACTTTGCACGGAATTTGACGTTTTTTGCAATTTTCTCTGAACCTATTCATAATTTTGACTCTCAATTGTTAAATGCAAGACAGACATAATGGCTTGCTATTGAGACCCCAAATCTTATTAATTTCCACCAATTTTCTGAATTACAAGGGCTCAAAGTCGTAGGCAAAGTTGTATGTAAAAGACACAAGTTTGCCTAGAAGGATAATTCGATACTTATTGTACTTATCGTTTCTGTTAATTTTTTTTCATGTGCATTAAACAACCTACTCGTCCCTTCCAATTTAATCAGTGCAATATACTGTATCATTTTTTTATTACAGCTACTAGGCCAAGTTGTAGCAGGTTCTACAGACTTTCCATACAAAAATATCGTTGACTATAGGGTTGTCCAAAAGAATACAGATTATAATTGATACTTTTTTATAAAAGAAAAAAACCAGATGGCTACTTTCATTAAAAAATCACAATTTTAATGTTTCTTGGTAATAAATGTCTCATCATTTTAATCAACAATTATTAATAATCTTAATTTTTGATTGTAGTATAAAAGAAAAGTATACAAAGTGTTGAATTTATTTTACAATTATTTCTACAAAAAATATTTAAATATAAACAATATTAACAAATTTAAAACGAGCACTTCTAATATAACTAGAGGAAACAAATTTTAAAATAAATTTGTAAGCATAATGTAAGCGAGATTCACGCGAGTGAAGCTGCGAGTAAAACCTAGTTAACAAAATTTGACAACCCTAGACCCAGGCATAGTTATGTCACTCAAGTTTTCAAAACACTACACATGATTGCCTTCTAAGTTTTTTTGATAAAAAACAATATTTTGCGTAAAAAAACAAGTAATACTAGAAGAAGACAATATTTTCCTACCTTAGGCAGTTAATCCTGTGCGAAAACACAGCTTTTTAATAGTTAAAATTCAAAAGTTTTGGAGCGCAAAAAAATGCTGCCTCACCCACCGATCTTTGTCGTACAACTGACATAGTATTAATGGAGTTACAATTATAAAAAATGAAAAATATGTTGCCCAAATAATGAATAGTTAGTACAGAATGGTAGAAAACGAGAATAAAGCAAGCGAATACGATATATCGCAATTCAAATGAAATAGGCAAATTTGTGTGTAGTTGGATACGTTGCAGCAGTTTACGGTACCTATAAAAAGCAAATTATCTTAATTTATTATATAACTAAATTATATTAATTCACGTTCTATGATTTTTTTTAACGTTTTACGTTAAAAAAAATCATAGAACGCATTATTTATAACGCTCATCGAGCCTATCGAGCAGAGAGATAATTAAATATTAGGACCACAAGATTTTTTTTATCCACAAGTGTGTTGACCACTCGGCTTTATTAGTGCGCTCGCCTACGGCTCGCGCGCCAATCTCGCTTCTTGTGCGTAATGACTAACTTAGCACACTTGTATCATAATGTACTATTATCAGATTGCCCGATAACCACATGATAATATTCATAATATCGAAATAAATAAGGATAATCACATCGAGATTAGTACCTAGTTGTATTTCGATTAATAATGCGCAGGCAATTTGAAGATTTTCGACTTGATCCACAACAGATATAACTCATAAATATTTAAAAAACCGGCCAATTGCGAGTCAAGCTCGCCCACCGAGGGTTCCGTACACGCCGTCCGCTCTAACTAAAATACAATCTAGTTTCAAAAACAAACTTAATATTTACAACTTTCAGATTTATTAATGTATAAGTACTGTTAGACCTTGCTTTTTGCCAAATTTCATAATTTTAGGTCAACGGGAAGTACTTACCCCATAAGTTTTGATTGCTGTCTGAAATCGAAAAATATGCAAAAATTCGCAACATTTAAGGTAATATCTCCTGGGGCCCTATTTTTGAAAGTGTGACATACCGCAGAAAACGAATAGACTATTATGTCGCACTCGTCCTACTATGCCACCAAAAACGTTTTTTTTTTTAAATCACTCGTCTAGCAATGTTGCACGTGATATGAAAATAATGCGAAGAATAATTTCTGCTCCATTCTACGCAACGAAAACCGAATCGGTAACGAATCGTAAAAAAAAATGTTCATAAATTTTCAATCAAAGAAAACGTAAGCGTTAAACGGAACGTAAAAATGAAAATTCTAATAGACTCCATCTATATTTGTATCCGGTTGTCTATGTCATTCATGATTTGACGTAAAAAACGTTCGACTACCAATTCATACGAAAACGAGTGGTCAAGACCACTCGATGAGAATTAGTCGACATAGACAATTCAAAAATACGGAATAATTGATATCGAATGAAAAATCAATCAGCTCACGCTTTTTTGGTGAGTCACACTTTCAAAAATATCGTCCCTGATCGCGTTGACGTATAATTCTGTTTATTTTTTTGCTGGAAGAGACCGTGGATGCGAGTTTTCGATATTAATTTCAGCTTAAGCCTTTAATAAAATAGCCCCTCGCCGTAATCTATTTTTGTTTATTGTATAGAAAATAAATAAACTTATTATTATAGGACTTATACCGCGAGGAAGCCCGCGTTGTTCAGTGTTAAAGAAAACATTACCTTCTTGCCTATTTCTTGACAGACGCATCAGATTTTGTTTTTGAATAGAGTTTAAAAGTCAATTTTTATTGTTCCGTACCTCGAAAAGCAAAAACGGAACCCGTGAAAGACACTTTGTTGTCCATCCGTCCGCATACTTTAGACAGATGAACAACAAAGTGATCTTTCTGTCATCTCAGGAACGCTTAAAGGTTTCAAGTTGAAATTAATACCGAATACTCGGGTCGAGACGGTCTCTTTTAGCAAAAAAATATCAAAACAAGCTAATTAATAAAAAATAAAAACACGACTGACAATAACATCTAAAAATACTTCTTACATCAAAATCTGTTAAGCCGTTCAGGACTTATAGTTGAATACAGAAACATACATACATGAACCCTGAAAACATAACTCTCCTTTTTTGGTCAGTCGTGTAACTATGCGTATTTGCGCATTTTGCGATTTTTTTTGTATATTTTATGATTTCAGACAGCAATCAAAACCTATGGGGTAAACTCGTTGACCTAAAATTATGAAATTTGGCAAAAAGCAAGGTCTAACAGTACTTGTACAGTTGGAAGTAGTACAAAAAAAAGTGTTACAAACTTATTTTTGCGCTCGATGCAGTATGATTCCTACGGATCGAACGGCAAAGTTTTTTTTTTAAACTATTTGGTATTTTAGTCAGAGCTATACATATAGTGTGAAATGCTTTGCGTGTACGGAACCCTCGGTGCGCGAGTTTGACTCGCACTTGGCCCGTTTTTTTAATACCTACTGAAATTTGAATTTCTTTCAACAGTTTTGACGGCTGCTGCTGTACTCGGCATCGTGAACAAGACGAAGTCGAAATTGGCGTCATCGCTCACCCAGACAATTCACGAGTCGTGCTATCGGAAGTAACTCAGCTGTGAGTATTTTATACTATTATGACGCCTTTTTCCCGAGGCGATGTCCACTTGCTACGATCCTTACCACGGACGATATATAGAGAGGACATGCTATAATGTAATTTATCTAAGAAAAATTGTGTACCGATACGCTGGGTGGAAGGCAGAAGGCGCGGGGTACTTGGCTCCGCACAAACTAAATAGCAGACCGTCATATCATAAAGCAATTATTGTTTATATGGGGGACAATTGTTACTCGCGTCCGCAAAAATTACCTCCCACAACCCTGCACGTGTCCCCTGGGTGGTGCTAAAGAGTGACAAAACTTCAGGCGAAATAAGATCTGATCATTCTCCAATCAATTCAAATTAAGTATTGCTACACCCAAAGGTCCTTCTCAGGGCCCTTCGACTAGAGATGTTGGACCATCAGTCCGCATCCTACAAATTAATATAGAAGGCATAAGTCGAGTCAAAAGCGACTACTTGCAAAGATTTCTGCACGAGATGACTATCGACGTGGTCTGCATCCAGGAAACCCACACGAAGGATGACCCAGATCTCGAAAGAAGAGGCCAATTGTCGGGGTATAATCTGGTTAAAGCGGTACACCATCCTAAGTATGAAAAAGCTACATACACAAGGTCTGGCCTAAATGGTGTTCAGCTGGTGGACACAAATGAATAGGATCTAATCTTCAGAATAACTATCCTAGTCAACAACCTTACAGTTACTAACGTGTACAAACCACCAAAAGCAAAATGGCCAACAAGCATCCTGCCAAGCTTCCAACACCCCGCCATATACTGTGGTGATTTCAACAGCCACCATACCAGCTGGCGCTACCAAAGTTCAGACGAAAATGGAGAGGCACTTGCACTATGGGCGGACCTTTGTGATCTACACCTGCTGTTCGATGCTAAAGATAAGGGTACTATTCACTCCGCGAGATGGAATAAAGACTATTGCCCTGATCTGACTTTTGTCTCGAATGACCATCTCGATCAGCCTATCCCCACAACCCGCGTAGTACTAGGCAACTTCCCGAATAGTCAGCACCGATCAATTATCATGGAAATAGGTCTCAAGATACCACTGACAAACTCAATACCCGTGCCCGGGTGGAATTTTAATCGTGCTGACTGGGATGGCTTTAAGACAACTTTGGATACGGAACTTAATGCTGCAAACCTAGAACCTATTACCTCCAACTACAGCAAATTTGTCAATATGGTTATAAAGCAGCCATAGCAAATATACCAAGGGGCTACCGTAAAGAATATATACCGGGCTGGAACACTGATAGCGAAAAACTGTACCAAGAGTACCAAACGACAGAGGACCACAGTACTGGCGCCACACTGCTTAGAACTTTGGACCAATATAGGAAGGAGAAATGGGAATCCTCACTTGGCAATATGGACTTCAAAAGATCAAGTAGGAAGGCTTGGAGGGTCTTGCACCGCCTGACAGGTAAACAACACCCACCAAAAATTGGTCCAAATACCAGACCTGATGCCATTGCAAACCAAATGGTCGTTCCGCGTGAGCGGTCGTCAGGTACGCACACGTATAGCTAGCAAAGGAACCGCGCTCGCTGCTATGATAGGCTTTTTTTCGATCTACCGACATCATGGATGTCGATAATTTTTTAAATGAGAGTGATAAAAGTGATTCGGAAATAATAAAGGAATGTGAAAATGAATTAAATCAAATTTTGGAGAAAAGAATAGATGAGATTTCGAAGTTAGAGAAGGATTGTATGGAGATTGCGTTTGAAAATTCTGAAACTAGAACGGAAAAAAGAAAAGAACGTGAAGATGATATGAATAGTGAAAAAGGATTTGTTGAAGTAAGAAGAAGGAAAAAACGTTTTTTAACTGATGCCTCCGCCAAGAAAGCAGGGGAAAATGTATCTGAAGAGATGCCAAAATTTGAAATTTGCATTACGTCCAGCAAAGAATTACCAAAATAAATGGCTTTGGCAAAACTATTGCGAAATGAAAATATTTCAAATATTAGCAGGATTAAATATAAATCTCCTTTCAAGATTTTTATGTTTCGAGAATGATGCTGATGCTATGAAATTGGTAGAAAATGAAAACTTTAAGAAACTCGACTACAACTGTCGAAAAACTTTGGAAACAAATATAATATATGGATTAATAAGAGGTGTAGATTTGGAGTTTACAGAAGAAGACATTTTGGAAGTTTAGAAAAGCGAAATTAAAATTTTAGCAGTAAAAAGACTAAACGTCTAGACCATAATGGGAAATGGGTAGAAAGCGAAAGTGTCCGAATTTGTTTCGAAGGAAAATCATTACCTATGTACGTGACCGCATATGAGTGCAAATTTACTGTAGAACACTATACTTTCCCTGTGACGCAATGCTCGGGGTGTTGGAAATTTGGCCATATAATCAAAGTATGCCCGTTAAAGAAAATATTATGTCCTAAGTGCGGAAGTACGGAACACAATAACTGCAACTTGAAAACTTTCACATGCCTCAACTGTAAAGGCCTTTATCTCGTTTTAGATAGATCTTGTCCAATGTATCGGAAAGAAAAGGAAATACGCCATGTTATGAGCAAAGAAAATATTCCATATAAAATTGCTCTTCAATCAGTAATAGGTAGCAGTCAGAGAGAGAGCTCTCCAAAATCTACCCAACCAGATGAGAGGATTGAGAGGCCAACTCAAGTAAGTTACGGCACTGACTGGCCGACGTATAGCCAGGTAGTTACACGTGTTGATATTTATAGAGAAGGCAGTCCAGAAAGGAAGTAGAAAATAAGGACAGGAAACAAAAAAAGTA
Source organism: Ephestia elutella (assembly GCA_018467065.1). Classification (NCBI taxonomy): domain Eukaryota; kingdom Metazoa; phylum Arthropoda; class Insecta; order Lepidoptera; family Pyralidae; genus Ephestia; species Ephestia elutella. Next base: position 20,473,380 of record CM031564.1, read on the forward strand.
AACCAAATAGAAGAAGAACAAAATAGTTCAACAGATTGTGAGGAAACAAAGGAGAGAAGGTTCGAGTTGAAGAAGTTGCTGGCAAAAGTATACAATATCTGGATGTTGAAAAAGAAAAAATAAGTGCAGTGTTTGTGGCGGTATTTGAAGAAATTAAAATGTTTGTGAGTAGTTTATTTTCAGGACGGAAAATGTTTGAGACAATCCTTTTTAATATCAATAATGGTTAGTACAAATACAAATAATGTTCGCATAAATATTTTACAATGGAATGCACAAAGTATAAAGCCCACATTGGTAAGTTTTGAAGAAATTCTCATAAAAGAAAAAAATCATGTAGCTATATTGAGTGAGACTTGGTTGGATTCAGTAGATAGTATACGCATAAGAGATTACAACATATATAGAAAAGACAGAAATGACTCTTACGGCGGGGTAGCAATAATTGTACATAGGTCTGTTAGAAGTGAACTTAAAACGCTGCAATTACAGAATTCAGATATCGAAATAATTCACGTCGTTTTACATAACTGTCAATATGTACAAAACATTGTTTCAGTATATTGTCCATCCTCAGTTAGAACACAGTTGTCAGACTGGGACGAACTATTCGCACTTTTCCCCAGAAATACCTTGATAATTATGTGGTGACTTTAATGGTCATTGTGGTAACTGGTCATCCCGATCAGATTCCAGGGGAGGACAACTTTCAGACTCTTCTTTAGAAAACGGTTATAGCTATTTGAATGATGGCTCACACACTAGAGTTAAATTGGTTAATGGGGTCCTTCAACTGATAGCGCCCGACATATCTTTTATTTCAAACGATATTGCATTTAGTTTTGAATGGCAATTTATGAACGAAAATTTAGGTAGCGACCATCTAATGATTAGAATAAGTATGAATATTCCTAAAAATCGGGACAATTTACAAAGACCAAATTACAAGAAAATCGACTGGGCGGTCTTTACTAGTAGTCTAACGGAGGCGTTTAGTCAGGATAACCTTCATAACTTACATTTATTAGATGATTCAAATATACAGGAAATGTATGACTACTTACTTGCTCAACTTAAAATTGCGGCAGATGCTAGTATACCGGTGGTTAAAATATGTACTAATCCAGAGTCTAAATTTAAACTTCAAAGCTATTGGAACCAGACTTTGTCAAAGGCAGTGGCTGAGAGGAGATTGGCACTTAGTTCATTTCGGCGCAATCCTACCCCTGACAACCTCACGGTGCTGGAATCAAAAACTCAGGAAGCCCACAAACTTTTAAGAGATGCCAAATCAGCTCACCTTCACAACTTTTGCAATTCAATAGATGAAAACTCTACAGCATCCGAAATGTGGCGACGTATGAGATGGATGAAAGGTGTTAAAAGAGGAAGGCATTTTGTTCCGATTGATAAACAAGAAAAACTTTTAGCATCTCTTACACCAGAATCAGCTACAAATGCACCACAAAAGTATACATCCCGAAACGATACCTTAGAATCAGAATTTACTATTAATGAGCTGGAGAGCTGCTTGAAAAAGAAGGATACTGCGCCAGGTGACGATGAAATCACATATAGTATGCTATATAATCTACCGCTCGAAGCTAAGAAATATTTAATAAAATTATACAACCTTATTTTTAGATCTGGTATAATTCCAGTTCAATGGCGTAGTATCCTAATTTTACCTATACCAAAGACTTCCGATCACGGACTGGCAGACCCTAAGCTTAGACCTATATCTTTAATGTCGTGCATTTGTAAAGTCTTCCACAATATGATGCTGAAACGCTGAAATAGAAAAGAATGAAATATTCTCTTCCAACACAGTAGGTTTTAGAAAATCCCAATCATGTATGGACTGTCTCACTCGTTTGGTCACATATATCAGATACAGATATACGTTTTACAGATAATGAACCAACATTGGCATGTTTCTTGGACATTGAAAATGCCTACAATAATGTTGCTGTTGAAAGGGTTTTAAGTATGTTGGATGAATTGCAGGTTGGAAGTAGGTATTGCGAATATCTGTGGTCATTCTTAAGTGAAAGATATTTAATGATACGGTCTGAAGATGGAGATTTTTTTTTTTATAACATAGGGCGGCAAACGAGCAAGCGGGTCACCTGATGGTAAGCGATCACCGCTGCCCATGGACTACTGCAACACCAGGGGTATCACAAGAGTGTTGCCGGCCTTTCAAGAAGATGTAGACTCGTTTTTTGAAGGTTCCAATGTCGTATCGGTTCGGGAATACCGCCGCAGGAAGTTGGTTCCACAGTTTGGTCGTACGTGGCACGAAGTGTCTTTTAAAACGTACGGTGGTTGACAGCCAGTCATCCAGATGGTATGGATGAAACTTCAGCCTGTGACGGATGGTACGGTGGTGAAATTCTGCGGCAGGTATTACGTCGAACAATTCATCATACAGATACAACAATCACCAGAAGGGCCAATAGAGGGCTAGCACAAGGAGACCCTATCTCACCATTTCTCTTCAATATAGCTACATACAAAATATGCCGTCAGCTAGCACAAGACGTATGTATTTCGCAATATGCCAACGATTTTGTAGTATATGTAAAAGATAAAAATATTAATATGAGTGAATCCTATGTACAGGTTGCTTTGAATTGTATCATAAAATTATTAGAAGAACTAGGTTTACAGTTATCCAGTAACAAAAAAACTTTGTTTGTTTAGCCGAGGAAAGAGAAAAAATTTACCTATTATTAAGATTGATGGGTCAGCTTTGGCTAGGTCTATGGCTAGACAGAAGTCTTTCCTGATGGAAACACATCAATAAGATAGCGCAAAATTGTTCCAAATATTTAAATATCATCCAAATTTTGTCGGGGCCATCTTGGGGGGTTCATACACAACATATTTGTCGTTTATATATATCATTGATAAGAAGCAGGATGGATTACGGTAGTTTTCTTTTTGATAATAGTGCTAAATCTCACATATCAAAGTTGGATAAAGTACAAAATCAGGCATTGCGGATTGTAGGCAATTTTATCAGATCTTCTCCAATACATATAATGGAAGCTGAATTGTGTATACCTCCATTGTTTATACGAAGATTATACCTTTGCTATAAGTATATCTTAAAAGCTTACTCGAGGACCAATAATATTACAATTGAATTATTGAAACAATTATATATTGGGTCGCTTACTAGATACTGGTTAAATAAAAAGATACCATTAACAATGGAGGTTATATACCTCCATTGTTAATGGTATCTGGTAACAGAACAAAAGACATTAATGTTCATTCTTCCTGGAATGTGAGCGGAACCATAGTGCAAGACAGGCATTTCTGGATAGGTTTAAAATTAATAGGCTGGATGTGGGGGCAATTCAAAGTGTTTTGTGTAAACCAAGTTCTGAGGCCTCCTTGTGCTTGTGTGGTTTGTTGGAGTCCCTCCAACAGGCCACACAGGCATCAGGTTAACGAATTTTTTTTTCTCTTCTATGTTCTCTTTTTTGTGTTTAATGTTATTTTTTCTGTTCAATGGGACTGACATGTCATCGACAAAAACCCCCAAAAAAAAAAGAATAAAAAAAAAACCAAATGGTAGACGTTACCAGAGCAAAGCGGTATAGTGTGTTCACGAAGCAGGTAAAGAAGGAACTGAGATCTGCCAGGAAGATTGCTCCAACAGGCCAGGAACTCTCAAGACCCTTCAGTGCCGATGAGGTTCTGAATGGCATTAAGCTCTTAAAATTGGGAAAATCAGCAGGCCTGGATAATATTTATAACGAATTCATTCGAGCCATGGGCTCCGCTTGCGTAAACTGGCTTACTGCTTTTTTACCAACATTATACAAAACAACTGCCTCCCGAAAGAATTCAAGCGGGCAAAAGTCATCGCTATTCTAAAGCCTGGTAAGTCCGACGATAGTCCTGAAAACTTCCGTCCAATTTCTCTTCTAAGCTGCATATTCAAGTTACTAGAACGCCTCATCCTCTCTCGAATTACCCCCTACATAGAGGCCGTCATCCCACCAGAGCAAGCCGGCTTCAGAAAGGGACGAAGTTGCACGGATCAAGTCTTGGCATTGACCACGCATATCGAAGCTGGATTCCAAGGACAGCTAAAATCCACAGCGGTCTTCGTGGACTTAACTGCAGCGTATGATACTGTTTGAAAACAGGGGCTAGTATGCAAGGTCCTCAAAACTATGCCAAGCAGAGAAATAGCAGATCTCATCATGAACATGCTCAGCGACAGAGAGTTCGAGGTCCATCTGGGGGATGCCAAAAGCCATAAGAGAAGATTAAATAACGGTTTACCACAGGGCTTTGTACTCGCCCCAATTCTCTTCAATCTGTATATCCACGACTTGCCACCCACTGAGTCAACTAAGTTTATATACGCCGATGACATAGCTCTTGTTCACCAAAGTAAAGATTTTAAGTCTGGAGAGGAAGCGCTGTCGTCTGACTTGGAAAAGCTCAGCAAATACTTACTACTAGAGGCTCAGCCATGGAGCACATCATACAGAGATGCCCCCGGCATTCGTACCCGGGCCCCCCAGAAGATCTTCAGAAGATCTTCAGATCAGAGATTCAGAAGATCTGTACAAATTAACACCCGACATAATCTCGTGGCTCGGGATCCTGAATGTGGATCTATAATACTTTTTCTTTTTTGATTGTTACATTATAGTGAGTGAATGTGGTAAACGCCATACGATTAAATAAATATTATAAAGCACTGAACTTCCGGAATTCTAAACAGTTCAATTACTTACTTAGATGGCGCTAGCTTTTTGAGGTTTAAAAATATTGTGATATTACTTTAAATTACAGATAAGGTAAACATTGAAGTGTTATACTTCATTATTTAAAATTAAAAAATCATTTAAACCCCTTAAATACAAAACTTAACGAAAATTTGAAAAACGCAGGCTCGTAGCTCTCACTGCTACAGTTGAGCGAGAAAGTCCCGTCGTCGCTTTACGTGACGTGTCGGTGCACCTTTGACTGTAACCAACTGTAACATTGCACCATTCGATACAGTGTGTCTTTATATATCGTCCGTGATCCTAACTTACACATCGCTTCCTCTATAAAATATGACATATTCCGTTTGAAACTATTCCAGTTTCGCAGTGCAGTTAGGCTTGCACTGACTGAATTAGTAGTTAGTCATTATTTATATTTTTTTCTTCTTCCTTCATGTACCTTTGTAATAGGTACAAGTTTAATTTTCTTTCACATTTTGATTGTCACGCTCACATTATAATATCTGATCTGCTTATGTACACCGTTCTTTTAAATTGTAGTTTAGCACATAACCATGGACTTTTTATGTTTTTTTATGACTACAATTTGATATGTGTACTAAATAAATAAAATAAAATATACTTCCTCATCCCTCTCTTTCACGGAAATTATAATACCTTCATATTAAATATGAAGAATGTACATGTGAAAGATTTTTTTAACATGTGCCATAATTTGAATTCAAAAATAGCTTTTGCGAAACGAGTATTTTACTTACTATTACGCCAGTATTATAGTCCCAGGAGATTATTTTATGTAAATTGCAATATTCTTTTTTATATTATAAGCAAGATCACAATTTTTTTGATCCTTCAAAAAGCATGCGGCAGTGTGTTCAATGTTCTTTAATGAGCGATTTTCCGAGACCCAAATAAAAAAAAAAATAGTTCCAGATGACTTCATAGATGGCGCTTAGTAAAAGACAAGTCTTACAGAAAGCAACAATGGTTGGGATTGGCATTTAAAACAAACATCTAAAAAATATCAATATTATGTAATTTGTGCAATTGTCATATTGTTAGGTGTTTTTTTTTTGCCTCTGGTTGACAAGGAAAAGCGCACAATGTAGGTTCAGTTTTTGTTATTACTCGGCTTTCATAAACGCCATCTCTTGAGATTTTTTACATTTATTTATTTTCTTAATTTGAACTTTCGGAAAATCGCCCATCGTCTTCGTTAACCGCGTGACAGGTAGATTTTTCTATGTTCCATTTATTAAAATAGCCAGCTACCCGCGCTGATTGTAATGAAAATCAAGGCCTTTAAATTGGAGATTCCTCTCATAGGCAATGGAAATTAGATTTTCTTTGACCAGTATTTGGCCACTTCCACCGCCCTATCGTTGGCCTCGTTGAGATCTTCCAAGGGGAAGGAGGAAGGGCAGTTGGCTCATGTTAAAAGATAACCCATAGATTGGAAGACTCCACAATCACATAGGCTATTAGACGAGTACCCCCAACTGACTCGGTTCTCACGGCATCAATACTCGGATCGCATCAACACGGTCTCAATTATGCTCAAGTTTTGTCCTTTATCTATACATATAATAAAACAGTAAAAATATTTGGTCTGTACATTAAGTACTTTTGACTGAAATGTATAGAGGGAATAGAGGGAATTTGGAATTTCTTGTCTTGAAATTTTGAGTACTGGAGTTTAGGTTTGATACACAAAAGGATTTCTCATCTAAGCGAAACTCACGCGGGCGAAGCCGCGGGCAACAGCTTGTGTTTATATATTTACAATCTCCACCTTTTCATACTCATCACGAATACTTCTCATCCTGACCAAACATATAGAAAAAACAAATATGCCATCTTTTTCTGTCATATTGCAATCCCACATATACAAGACACCAACGCGCTCTTCAGAGAACTGCGACGCGCTCTTAAGGTAATAGTAGCTACTAGTTGCACTCCGTTGCTTCGCTCCCGTGGAAATTCGGTACCAAAAGTACCCTATGTGCTATTTCTAATATTTTTCTTAATGTCTACCAAATTTCATCAAAAAGCCTTCCAGCAGATTTTTGCGTGATTGAGTCACAAACATACTAACAAACTTTCGCATTTGTAATATTACTAGGATATAATGTTACGTGCAATGTATAACACACGCAACGATGATGAGGCATGACATGTGTAGATTTCGAACCTGGGACCTCCTACTGGGGACCTTATAATCGAACACCACCACCGAAATGCAAGAAAAAATTCAAATAAATTACCTATATAATTAATGAGCTGGCGAAAATATTTAATTAATTTACTAGTATCATTCCAACATATTATTTATATTCCAACGGCCCCGTACACGCCGGGGCCGGGCCCGTCGGGGCCGTTGGGAGTCACTCAGAAAAACTATATAAATACACCCATTTATGGTACTATAGTTACACGCATAATATAAACATTGAACAATGCCATCTAGTTCTCTGGTTAACAAATCACCCATTTTTTTATATGTATTTTTTTTTTTTTTGTTTTTTCCTCAGTTCAGCAGTTGAGCAGCAGGTGGCTACGGTGGACCGTGCCCAGAGGTAACTAATAACATTTAATATTTATTAATAAGTTACGTAATGCATAGTTTACAATTTGCGAGTTAGTGTGCGAGTGCCGAATAGCTGCAGTGTGGTAACCTGCATTTAAATGTAGCTGTGACACGCGGTCTCGCTCCTGTAGGAATTTCAGGATTCTAATGATGATGATGCTAATGGAGCAGAAGTTCCAGAGATAGGTACCAAGCGTTTCTATATAGCGGAAGTATGAATTTTGAAAAATTCAAGAACAAGTAGAAAATTTATCTTGCCAATACATTTATGAGTTTATCCTAACTAACTAATATTATAAATACGAAAGTGAGTAAAGGGAAAAGCTAGTAATTTAAATATAAATAAAAGCAATTATGATGAAAACCAGTGTATTGATCTTCCTCTGAACCACAGTAACAAAAACAATAACGAGAGACCAAAAAATGGAGAGAGATGGAGATTGATCTATTTTTCTTTTATATAATCACTACTTTTTATTGTATTTTAGAAAATTATTTTTCGTTGAATGAAAAACACTTAAGGATAAAGCGAAGGGCTGTTCATTAAACAATTTCCGCTGGATGGCGTTGATAGCAACATTTTCCGTTTTATTTTTTTTGTTGCGTTGTTGCAGTACTTATAGGCAAAAATTTTGAATTGGCGAGCGGTAAACATACTATTTTATTTATTTTATGGCCTACGATTATATTTCAGTCAACATAATGAAAAAAAAGCTTTAGAATAGAATCTGCCATGAATCTTCGTATCTCTACACTCACTCACACTACGACGAGAGCTTTCAAAATGACATTAAATATAGCGCAAAGCATGTTATACATTTAAAAATACGCTACTAGATGGCACTTATTTCAAAAGAGTGTCTAACTACAATAATGCCAATCGGACTGGCTGGCAGCATAAGAAAAAAGAAAAAGAAATTTAAAAAATACAAAGAACGAAATATAACCTATAATTTCTTCTAGTCATTGTCATATTTTGTAAGAAAGCAAGAAAATATATTTATGAAAATTAATATACATAGATAGTTCAAGTTCGTATCAATTGGACTCAGAAAGTCAGCAACGAAAAAGTTCTCCAGCGCGTTGCAATGTCTAGACTGTAGTTGCAAAATGTCAAAAAGCGCAAAGTTGAATATTTGGGACACGTTTTGCGACACGACAGATATCAGCTACTTCAACTTATTATGGTGAGAAAAATAGAAGGCAAGAGATGTGTTTGAAGACGCAAAAAATCATGGCTAAGAAACATATGCGAGTGGACTAGAGTCACCACGGTTGAGGAGCTGTTTCGCTTAGCGACGAACAGAGAAGAGTTTGCGAATCTGACGGAACCTCCAGTAATGGAGAAGCACTACAAGAAGAAGTTCTAGTTCAGTAGTGCAAACTCATAATTAGTAATAAGAAACTGTAATTTAAATACCTATCTACCAATAGTTTCAGCAGTTTGGATTTCACCACCTCTTAGATTCCCAACAGAAATCTAGCAATACTTCGAACATCTATTTTCAAAAATCAATCAGCAAGCAGGAAAAGCCACCGCAGACGTCATGATCATAATGTTCTATTGAATTGTATGACTAGAATTATATATTTTTAAATAAAACTAAATAGTACATATTGTTGACTTTTATTTTTAGTAATGAAGTGGAAATTTCTTTTCCGAACTTTTTTTATTAAAGAAAACAAAAAAAGATTAGGTATAGTATAGTTATTCCTTTCCCATATAAATTGTTAAATATTGCAGTCATTATTCTGTGCATGATGACTCCTTCATTGCTTGGAATGATGGATGATAATGATAAATTCTTCATCACGACAAACATGTGTTACAGTTTTTGTATTTGTATTACAGAATTAGTGTATAAAGAAACACTTGTGCTGTGCATTTCCTGCCAATATGGACCATACCTGAAACAGATTTATAACGTGTTTACAACAGTTTCAATAAATAAATGTCAAACTTTAGTTGTTTTACAATGCGGTGACCGTGTATATATACATGTGTGATATTTATGTCTTTGCAATATTAATGTATCATTCAATAAGATTTTAACTTACGTCAAATCGGTACCTATATCGTTTCAAATCTCCAAGCACTCGCTTCCTCGACTTTAGCGGGTCAGAATTTACCTACATGCCTCAGATATATCTTCCTATCAGATCTAGTAGCCATTATTATCTTCAATGAACAATAAACTAATAAAGCACAAGAGAAACGTAATACACTTATATGAAAAAATCTATTGCAAAAAAATAAACTTCCATAAGTACAACTACAATACAACACGGGGCGTCATAGAATAGGTAAATAGTAATGTTGCAACAATATTGTTGACTATCGATAGTATTGTCAATAGCATTGTGACCATAAAAAATAGTCCTACTATCGATAGTATTGATTTGCAATACTATTAATGATAACCAAAACTAATATTTCAACAAACAATCGATACTATTGCACTATCGATAGCTTGTAAAAATTCAATAGTATTGTTATATAATAGTATCAATACTATCGATAGTATTGAAAAGCAATACTATCGATTGTATCGATAGTTTTGGTTATCATCAATAGTATTGCAAACTATTGGCTATCGATATAAATATATTATCGATATAATAAATATTTTTTCTTTCTTTTCAATAGTATTGACACTTGTCAATACTATCGATAGTCCTGCAACGCTAGTAGATAGATATGTATGTAGTGTAGACTTTACATCGATACCACGACGAATATCGATATCTTTTATTGTTGATAAAAATTAATATCGTTTTAAAATAATTAAAATATCACGGAGGTCGAGCCCACCTCGACTTTATCGATAATTCAAAGTATCGATACTTCGTGCCCTAGAAGTTCTAGGATTTTAAATTAGACGTTCAGAAAACATGTTGGGAAATGCAAACTAAAAACTAAAAAATAATTAATCAGTAATATTTGTTTACTTTGAAACTAAATATAAATGTATGCACATATTCCTATAGTTTATTTTTTGTTAATGAATACCTACGTGTATAATACCTACCTACTATAATGTTTTTTGATAAAAGTATTTGCAAAATTAAATTGTTTAAGTTTCAGAACGAACTCTCTACAATCATAAGAGATGATTGTAGAAAGAAATATCTTTTTGGGTAAAAAGCAAGGTTGCCATCTTACACCTCGCACGGATCGGCAACAACGTAGAGATGAATTCCTGAGATGAATTCGCACAAATATTCCAGTCCAGTCATATACGTAATGGCAAGCTTGTAGTAATAAATTAAATCTAGGGTTCAGTACGTATTTATATGAAAGATTTTTTTATGGTGAAATTTAAATTTGATAACTGGGACATATTATATATTGGATATGAAGGCAGGGATATCTGAATATAACATCTTGACATCTGGATGTGAAGACCTGGGTGTCTGGTCATGTGCATATGAAATGCTGGACAGCTGAATATGAGGACCAAAGCTTCAGGAGATGAGCACCTGGACATCTGGAAATGAAGACCTGAAAATGTGGAGCTGAAGACCTGGACATCTGGACATCACCTGCACATATGAATTTGAAGACGTGGGAGTTTGGTCATGTGGATACGAAAACCTGGACAGCAGGACATAAAGTCCAGGACTTCACATCCAGATGTCCAGGTGATGTCCAGATGTCATATTTAGATAGCCTGTCTTCAAATCCAAAAGTCCCAGTAATCAAATTTAAATTTCACCATAAAAAATCTTTCATAAAAATATGATTGAACCCTAAATTGAATTTAATATTGAAACTTGCTATTTTATAATTTTTTAGCATTTCATAATTTTCTTTTGTTTTTCACGTACAGCCGATGGCGCTGTCAAGGCTAGCAACGTCGAGGAAGCATGCATTTAGGTCTCAAAGTGCTTTTATATAAATAGTAGTAGTCAGTAGTTTGTAATAAATCTGCTAGACGTCGCCCCTAAATGTCACAAAATATTACGCACACATCAACAAGAATCTCAATTTTTGTCGTATTTTAAAAGCCGTTTTTCTCGTAAATTATTATACATTATTTTGTTAAATTCAACATGAGAGCACAATTACTTCATAAGAATCGGAAATTCGATTTTATCATGAGAATCATTAACGAAGTTTAGAGCATTGCTGTAGAACAAAATGTATGGACAGCCAAAGCTTGGCTTTCACCTTAAGCTTTATTTATTTATTTTTTACTTCAATTTATAATTTTCAGGGCTTCGTCGTAAGGTCAAGGTGACAGCTCATAAAGTATGTCTTTTTTATTTTTTTTATTTAAGCGAAAGTGTTTAATTTATTGTAAGTTTTTTTTTTAATAAAAATATGTGTAATTTAAAAAATGTGTGCGTGTGTCTTGTTTGTTTGAAATAATTTTATTGCACATTTATCGAATTGTCTCATGAAGGGAACTCTTCCAGTCAACTGGTAAGAAAAATAAATACATTATAAAACAGAGGTGTGCAAATAATATGATTATTACAAAAGTAAAATTAGATAGGAATAATAAATCAATTTTTTACTACACACTATAGACGGGCCGCAACCTAAACTCCCGTATGTGGTGTCATCAGGGGCAAGCCCTTTAAGTCCAGAATTTTTTAATTTTTTAATCTATGCGCGAAAATGTAGTACTTGAACTTCCGGCTTGCTCGTTTAGGGAGTTCCATTGCATCCGTCTACAATAAATCGATAGTGAAAATTTAAAAAATCGGGATACATCGTTTAATTAACGATTTATTTAACAAGGTTTTTTAAATGTTAAATATAAAAATTATTGCTCTTTAAGATTTAAAAAAAATAACATTAAAGCAATACAAAAATTAAAGAAAGAGGGACAAGAATTCACGCAAACGTATTGAATCGTGACATCAGAGTAGATAATAATATTCACAGTTAATTTATTATCCATGTTAGTGGCTATGACAGCTACTTTGATGGTTCAGACTTCTGATTACTAAAAATAATTATTTTATTTCGATTTGTTATGTTTACGTTACATCAAATAATCGTAGCGATTCGTGTTTAGGTACACCACTATTATTGTCAAACTGACAAACGTCATACGGGAGTTTAGGTTTCGGCCGTACTATAACAATGTATTTTTGTGCCTTGCTGCTTTTTTGCGATTAATGCGTTGCTTTGCGAAGATGTAAAAATAAAATAGACTCAAAAACGCATTTGCAAAAGTAGTGTTTCTTTTTTGATGAAATTGAAAAATTACTTAGAAATGTAACTTGTATGTATTATTAACTCTATAATTATTATAACTTCTTCGCGAATTCTTATTTTTGTTTAAAATTTAATTATTTTATTAATAATTGTTTTTTATCATCAATAACCAGTTTATATAAAATTCTTTCGCTACTGACTGATAGACGACGCACAGCCACTACTGGGTATAGGAAGCTGAAAGGCACGTAGGTTCCTTAGGGAGTGTAGATCAGTACTATGAGAGGATTTCCCGAAATTCTCTCGGAAAAACAGTCCCGGACCCATACTAGTAGATAATATAATAATACTAACTAAAACTATAAAAAAACTATAAATAGAAAATGTCCCGCAGGTCATTGCCCTGCGGAGGCATGCCCAGAAGGCTTTGTGAAAATAAATCATCAACCCTCTGGGCACACGAAACCTCGACCATTTTTTTGCTCATAAAACTAAAAAGTTTATGACTCCCATTAGTTAAGGTCCTTTTAACGTGAAATACGGTCCCATCCGGAAGAAAGCATGAAACTTGGCATGAATGTAGCTTCCATATATCTATTTTAATATTGATATAGAAACACTTCGAGAAATTAATGTTTACCCCCTTTTATACACACCCCCAATAATATTGATACTTTTGACTAAGTGAAGTAAGAAATGATTTTTAACTAAGTTGTTTTTTTTTATTCCAATCCCGTGTATATTATTTGCTTTTTGTATAGACTCGCCTTTTACTTAAGCGCCATTTATGAAGTCATCTGGAACTTTTTTTTTAATTTGGAACTCGGAATATCCCTCATTGGAAGGTCTTTTAGTGCCCGTGTTGACACTAGATCTGACTTATTAAGAACTGGCATACCGACCCGATCATTTTTTAAATTAATTAATTGATTCCAAAATCGTCTTTTTTGGAAATATGTCATATGCTTTTCTTCTAACGACAGCCGGTATAATTGATCACGTTAGACAGGTAATGATGATATTCTTTATTCTTCAACAGGCCCACACCTACTGAGCAACGATCTGACGAGCTGACGCTCATCAAAGAGATACCCCAGCAGCAGTATAACCGCCGCCTAGCTACGTTTAATGGTATCGACCGCCCGCTGAGGAACCAGGCTAGGCCCCCGCGCGCACTCCGCTCAGGGGTAGGCGAGCCGTCCCCCCGCGCCATTTCGTTTGACAGGCATTAAGAAGTTACGGCTTATCACAAGCGCCCACGCATAACTGGTGATATCATAATTCAAATCTGAAAGTACCCTCAAAATTATTTATATTTTCTCTTCGTAATAGACTTTTCTTTACTCATTTACTTATTTGTTTATATGTATAAGACCATGTTCTTGATTTGACGGGATTCGATAAGAACTGGAAGGAAATTAGGGGAGTCTTTTGCCCAGCAATAGGGTATTTGACAGTATTAAAAATATGAGTAATTCTATAAGTATCCTTAAAGACAATATTTTTCTTTAATTTTTGGTTAATTTTAATTGTCAAAAGAAGCAATGATTATGTTAATAAACTAATTATAAAGTCATTTATTTTGAGCCCTTGACCACGTGATATGAAACGCTCCGCCATTTTCAATGACGTAATTAGGTGGTCAAATCAGTCAAGTATCAATTCCATGTTCCGTTTCGCACTGTAAAAGTCGCACCGTTATTTTAGAAAAATTGTGAGACTATATCTGGACCCTTTACACCATTGCCATTAGCAACTTACATTGTTAATTAGTTTTGTCGCTGACATTAACATTTCAATTACATCGCATTCTATTGAAAATCTTGTTATGAAAACAAGGAAGTGATATTAGTGTACGTAAGACAGAACGGCTTTTAGTGATGAGTGCCCATAATACGTCACGGGGTTCTCATTGTAACATATTGAGCTTTTGAGCGGTAATATGATTATTTTGAACTTTTTCATTGATTTTAAATGTAAATACTGAAAAATAATCAAAAATATATATATCGTTAGTTTTCTGATAACGTAAAGAACAATTTTAGATAGGTTTTCAAAAACAGTCAAATACCCTATAATAGCTAGATAAAAAATACCATGTTCAATGAGCATTATGTTTTTTAAGAAAGTATTCTTACTAGACAGTTGATAATCTTAGCAATTTATTGATAATTGATAAAGTGGTTTGTAAACCCCTTCTCAACAATAAATAAAAGTATCAGCTATAGGTATAAGTTATATAGGTAGGCCATATAATTTTTTTATTTTTTTTGAGTAGTTAGCAGCAAGTCACTCAAACAGAATTGGTAGAATTGGCAGAATTGGTGCCCAGCCGTAAGATTTATCAACAGTTTAATAAAAAAAAATATTCAGAACCAGACTCCACTAAAGTGGACAATAAATTTAGTAATCCAAATTCAAATTCAAAATTGGATTAACGAAATTGTAACGGTTGAAAACACTTCTCTCCTCTCCGCTCTGGTGGAGAACAGTCCTATTTACTGAAATGAAAATGAGAATAAAATGAAATAGTGATGAGTTGATTTATTTCCAGTGAGTTTCCAGTTATGTGCTGGCGCTTGAACTTTTTGCGTAGGTACTAGGTAGTCACTAGACTACCCACCTACTTTTACATTTGATGTTATAGACAAAAAATAAGTATTATTAAAAAATAACTGTAAAATAATGTATACCTATACAAATTTATTAATATGTATCTATTAGGTGTTATCCCTTAAATGTGTACCTTCTCGACATCCAGGTTTGAATGGGTCGACCTGGTTTTCTTCTACTGGCTGATTGAGGACTTTTCTGATCATGTGATGTTCTGGCCTTCTCATCACGTGTCCATACCAGCGTAGACGCGTTTCAGATAGCGTATCTTCTATGGGCGTGACTCTGAAACTCCCTCTGATGTGCTTGTTTCGGATCTTGTCTAAAGGACTGACACCTCCCGCCCATCTCAGCATCTTCATTTCGGTCTTGGTGGCATGGACTTTTTTATGCCCAAATATTTTTTGCGAACTATGCAAAATTTCGCAAGTAGTATTTTCAACTCGTAACATATATATATATATCGTATTTAATATAATAGATTGCTATTATAATATACATACAGGGTTATTGTTTAACTACTGGCCAAATTTATACAATATGCTCAGTATTTGGAATACAACCAAATACTATATAAACTAGAGTTAATACGCACAGCTCTTGACATTTCCTATACATTGGTTTGGCAACTAGCCATCTGGTGGCAGGAGTTGATCCTACACCGTTTATTTGCAATTTAACATGTTATATGTTGGTCCTTTAATATTTAGATAATACAACTATGTTATATATGTGTAATTCCATTTAAATTTGTGAAATACACTGTGTTATAACAAAATAAATTCGCGAAATTTAACAGTTTCATCAAAGTTGTTTGAGTTGTCCGCTTCGTCCAAGAAGAGGCGCTAGTGTCGCACAAGTTGCCAATTTCTAGCCGGAGCTGCGCGTATTAACTCGCTAGAGTTTATATAGTATTTGATACAACTACGTCCGAAAGAAATTTATAGAAAAAGAATAACATAAAATTTCAACTTTCCATACTAAGTCTCATCAGCTGATCGACCAATTTGTATAGAAAGCAAAAAAAATTTATCATTTTCTAACATAGATATTTTTGGAAACCTGCTCAATTTCATTAACCAAATCTGCTGCAAAAATTTGGCCATTGGTTTCAAAATAACCCTGTATACAGTCTGAGCTTATTTACTAAGGATTCCATTTAATATAACTTTATATACTAGTGTTCATGCAAAAGTTTTGAGATATCATATGATTTTCGCATCGCGGAAGTTCCGGGAAATTTTGCGAAACCCGTTGGACAGTTGAGCGAATACGGGGTAACGGACTATCGAAGGGTTAAACAATATAAAAAAAAATCAAAAAAAAAATGAACCGACTTCCATCATAAAACCAACTTAAAATCATGAAATAACACATAGTAGGCAAAAAAGAAAAATGGCATGCTACCTACTTACCGAGGTGAAGTCGTTAACATTTGTACATTTGTGTATTGTATGTACCCTATTATTGTGTGAAAAATATATCTTAATAAATAAATGTTACATTATTGGTCTATTAATTTGAATCCCAGCTTTGCCCCATCCGTTCCGAATACTTACATTCCAGGGTAACGATTCTGCTCATGTTGAGATGGCGATACCGATGGCGAAGTGCCAATAAATACCTCCTGACATTTTTAGATAGAGTTATTATAGATTTAACTAAAATATATATTTTTTTGCTTTACTTAGTTAAGCTTATTTTTTTTAAAAGTCAAAAGGCAATCGGCCAATTTGTAACGGGAAAGCAAAAAATGGTAATTTTTGACATAGATTTTTTCAGAGACTCAATTTCCAAATCTATTTTTGACATAGATTTTTCAATTTCCAAATCTGCTGCGAAAATTGGGCATTTGGTCGCTTTGCACCACAAGCGATTCGATCAAGGTACCTTACTTGATACATTGGGCTATTCGCACCGCTCCAACCACTGCTGTGAGAAAGAACCCATTCAAAAAGGGCTCTTAGGCGATTCAGACCGCGGTTCGAATCGCTTGTGTTGTGAAACTACCGAAGACCACGAAAATTTCTTCTTCTTCTAAAGGTGTCTCTCCAACTAGTGAAGGTTAGCCATTAACATGCTCAAGTCCTTCTTGTACTTAGCTCTGCGGAACAGCTTGGCAGCATTCGCTATCACAGTCCACTCTCGGATGTTACGCAACCAAGAAACGAAAATTTGGATACAAAAATGATGTTATGACTACGGGGGACATGTATATCCTCGTAGTCATACTCGTATGACAAACTAGTATGACCACGAGGAAACAGCGTACTTTAACAGTACGCTGTTTCCTCGTGGTTCCACGTGGTCTGTATTTCGGGTCTTCCTACTATATATAATTAGCTAAGAAATATATAATTAGTACGTATATTATATTTCGGAACGACCACAGCTCCGAAGAATGGTATATAGCACACTGTTCACCTGGGCGATATCACCTGGGTGAAATGAGTAGACATTTTAGTATCTTCATTTCACCTCGGACTCATTTCACCCAGAAAATTTCGTCAGGTGAATTTATCGCAGAGACTCAATAATAATAATGTAATCTTCAGGGTCGTATATAATTTTTATTAATAAACATAAGACCTAAAACAATTATAAAGAACGGTTAGAAAAGATAACAAGACACACTTCACTATAAATTTAGAATCACTTCCGAAAGAACTAATAAAACTTACCCTGGACGGGTCTATGTTGATTTATATATTATTAAATATATTTTAGATACATTATTTATCTTTAAAATATTAGATGATAAGTGATTTACATAATCTGAGTCAAGAATGAATATGAATCGAATGTGTATGAATAAAGTTTAAAATTTATGACAGGTGAAATAAGTATGTATGTGCCAGCGCACGCATAAATGGATCAAAGAGGATGAACGCGTCGCCGCGTTACAAATTGATTCGACAAAATTATAGTATAAGCGAAATAAATCTGGACAAAAGTTCATTGATGTCTCTCTACCAATGTACACCATTTTTGGAAACGATACTATACAATGTCTTTGAAAATTATCGCAAATACATCTCCTTGCGAATCGCAGTAGAAGGCGAGATGAGCATAATGACCTTGTCAGACGTAACAAACATTTTTTTAAAGATATTAAAATAAAAAAAAACCAATTGGTATTTATGTATGTGGGGTTGAATATAACGTATGACAGGTTGTGCTGGTTGTGCAAAAGGAACAAAAGTACTTATGTAAGCCTAAGACGCAGGTACGTGACGCTATAAAAATATTCAGTATTTTGTAGAATAACTTTTATTGTTACAATAACAACATATTTAAACATATCAGAAACCATGATCATATCTACATAATGTATATAATAAAACTGTAACTGGTCTGTCTCTGCACTTACGAGATACGATGCAAAAAACCCAGGGACACATAGAAATGATCGATTTGTCACTCGGACCACCATTTATAAAAAGGTTAAAAAAATTATGTAATTGATTAAATCCTTTTAAGCTAATATGTTGATTTATATGAATATTTTGTAGATAAATGAAAATAATAATCATTTGCTTATTAGTAATTCTATAAATCATCTGGGACATAAAGCAGTTGTCCAAGGGCAAGAAAAAGTTGATTGACCCAAATATTGTTTTCGATGCTGACAGTTTCAGTAACCTCTTTTCTCGAAAAATTACTTTGATTTTTTTTTTTTAATAATGTAAAGAATATTATTGTTGATGGTTATTGTTAAACAAATTTTTACACACTTATGAGTAACCCTGATGATCATTTTAGTACTGCTTATCACGTTAAATTTATATTAAACTGATTAAAATATTAACTTGACTTTGATTTGAGAGATGTTTTTGAAATGTTGTTATGTAGGTGATAAAAGTATATAAAAAATTTACTAAAAAGTGGCCCATTATCACCTGGGTAAATAAAGGCGAAAGTGAACAAATAACACTAATTTTGTCTAATGAATTCACCTGGGTGATGTCACCTAGGTGAAATGAGTCCAAGGTGAAATGGAGACACTAAAAAGTCTACTCTTTTCACCCAGGTGATATCACCCAGGTGAACAGAGTGGAATATACCCCCAAAGTGCCGAAAAAAACAAAAGAAGAAAGTTCATCTACTGACTTTGCAAATGCGGCCTACCTTGGCCTAATTATATTTGCTGTTTACTACAAATGCTTTATTTGGAGTGCAGTTTCGCTATATAAAGAACCTCTCTGCCAAATTTCCAGTTTCCATGTTGAGCCGTTTCCTCTCTGCTGCGCTGGTCAGTCAGTCAACGTCCAGCGCCTATGCATAATCTACAAACTCCGCCACGAGACCGTAGAATGGTGTTTGGTTAAACACCTACAACCTCTCTAGGGGTGAAAGTACTCATAATATATGAGCAACTTTTTGTATGAGACCGACTCTAAAATCACAAAAAAAAATCAGCTGTTCCATACATTTGGGCGAGTTGGTATTGTAAAATGGATAGAGGACCCTAGAGAGGATGCAGGTGTTTACCCAAACACCCTGTATAAGTACCTACATCATGATCTTATTTTCTAAGCCTTCCTGGCGGCTACTATTGGTACGAGTAGGTACAAGTGTGTGTACTTACATTGAGTGTAGGTACGAAGAAAAAAATTACTAATTCTTAATAATAGCATAATATGCAAAGTTTTGTTTATGACAATACAATGTGTGATTGGAGGCAGATAAACCTGACCCACTGGGCGTTCAGATCCCTTCCCCAAAGGATTCAGTGAGAAAGGGGATCAGTTTTATCTGCCCCCGAAGGTACACAATAGGAACCTACTATAACACGTGCGAACCTCTACTTACAGGCAGAGATGTGTTAGGGTCCGAAAGCAAAAAGGAATAAAACGTTTGCCTGGGCGTAGCTAAACGTATCTTTAGGTTTTTATCTGGCTAGAACCGATTCTTCCCGGCGTAAACCTATTTCTAAAACAGGACACATCGAACTGTAATACAGAATCAGTAGCGAAATTAGGGGGGGCAGGGGCACTGGATCCGCCGTTGCGTGGGTTCGAATCCCACGAACTTGGACGAAAGATAACCTTGTAAAGTGGTAGTGCTGGCATCTAGTGTGTCATAGTTTCAAAAACTCCTGACAGACGGCTTTAACGTGGTTTGTATATCGACCGCTAGAGGGCGTCCGAGACTCTGATTTTTAAAGCCACGTGTATCCCGGAGGTGGCACCCTCACCAATTAACCATGTGTTTATTAGTGTCTCACGTGAGTTGTTAGCCAGAACCGCCAATTTAAATCAAATTGTTTCTAATCAGCTTATTATCTAATTTATATTGGGAGCTTCTTTTTCATGAAAACTTCGGAATAAAGCCCTTTTCGTTGTACTATGTTTGGAACTGGTCTGCTTGATTCTGATTCTAGTTTTATTTTTATTTTATGTTCTTAATCATTTCGTTGTGGTAACTCGATTTTTTTATTTTGAAGGTTTAACTCTAGGTACCTACTCGTGTATTAAATTTCAAGAAAATCTATATACACCCCACTTTATTTATATGCTCCTAAATAATCTATTTAGTATATTCCTATTTCATTCGGAAAAACATTATTATTTAGGGAAGGTAAATTTGGATAACTTGAATATGTTTCCCTAGATGGCAGTGTTTCAAAGTAAGTTTGATCTACCCTCTCTGTTTGTTGTGTCTGTTGTTAGCAACGAGGGGAGGAAATGAAACTTTTTATTCCTTTTTGTACTTATAACACGCCTGAACCTCTATTCGCAGTGACATGTCAAACCGAACTGTAACCAGACTTATTAAAAAAATATATTTCTGTAACTGTAACACAGAGTCGTGGGTTCGAGTGCCACGAAAAGTAAAGTGGTAGTGCCGACATCTAGTGTGTCGCCTAAAGGACAATCCTTATTGGCTCAGAGCATAGAATTTGGAATTAAAATAGAAGAAGTATTTTATCTCAGTCTGACTCTGAACCACCATTGCTCACTCACACACACGCACTTAATCGAATCGCATTTTCGTTAAATTTCAATTTTCAATAACGTATTGTTGTATACATACATTCGTTTTGTGGTTTTAGTGAGCGGCTCTGAGTAATTAATCCAATAGGCGTTTTTCCGAGACCCAAACGAAAAAACAAATAGTTCCAGATGGCTTCATAGATGGTGCTTAGTAAAAGGCGAGTCCATTTGCTTTATTATTCAAAATACTGTGGGTCAGGGTTTATAAACCTACTGACTGACGACTTTATCGTGGTTTGTATATCGACCGCTAGAGACTCCGAGACTCTCCTTAAGGTTAATTAAAGCCATGTGTATACCGGAGGACAGTGGCTCCCTTACCAAATTACAATGTGTTTAATAAACGAACATTGAACGCGAAGCTGTGCCCCGAGGCTTCGCTACTTGGTAATTTCGGGATAGCCTATAAGTTTCCTCGTCAATGTTGCTATCATATACACAAAGAATTTTTGAAATCGGTTGAGTATTTCTGAACATTACTCACTACAAACTTACACACACTCCCTGTTTATAATATTACTAGCGCCCCGCCCCGGCTTCGCTCGGGAGGTACATAGATAAATTGTAACCTATGTCACTCGGGTATAATGTAGCTTTCTATTGGTGAAGGAATTTTTGCATCGGTTCAGTAGTTCCGAAGACCCTCTACAAACTCACAAATACTTCATCTTTATAATATCAGTAGGTTTATTAGGTATGTGGAAATGTGGAATACACTTCAATACACCCAGATAAATAAAAAAATAATTAATTTTGTTGGTATAATTTAATTACCTATTAGTAGGTACTATTAGATATTTACATATTTCGTTTCTTTAAAGTTAGAAAATAAATCTCATATGTAATGTTTATGAAAATCCATACATAATAGTATAGTTTTATTTAAGGCTTTTGTGAACTATTAGTGTGTTCTTAAGTAACTTATGGATCACAACATAAATAATGTGCTTAACTACATAAATTCTTATTATAATGGAATGTTTGCTTTCATTGTCACCATATTTTTCTTATAAAATATTATTAACATCAAGGTAACTTGATGTAGGTCGTTCGTCCCATTTCACGAAATCCCTAAATGGAAATTGAGCCTACTACAACAGAAAAATACAGTTATATAGGTAACTGGTTGTAGCAAATACTATGTAATTAGGGTTTATGTAGTATTTGGTTATGGGTACCTAAAGTACTACTTGCAATGGTATTAGCGCCATCTACAGGAAAGTGGTAGAAGCACAAATTAGTAAATAGTTACTTAGAAGTATCCGGCTGGCTTGTAACAACCTTCACACTTTGTCTTGTAAATAAAAACTGTAAGTAAAACTGTAAGTTCAGTTAACTTGTGTGTGTAATATGCCGCTAGATGGCGGTAGTCGTAACGTCGGTTGAAAGGCGACTTGAAACAAAACTGAAACCAGTATTATAAAATCAGCCTTATTATAACTAGAGGCCTAATTATACTGGGTCTATCTCAGAATGTGCACTTGCGCCATGTCAGCCACCCATGCAAGCTAAGTGCCCGGTGGTTGTTCGCCTTCAAATCTACAGTGAGCTTATAAGTGGCTGAAGATGTTTCGTTTCGATTTGGAGGCGCCACCAAACTTTAAGGTAAAACATGGTGGTTAAAATGGTCACTTTGGCCAGTCCTGGGCCAGAACTGTTAAATCTAATCGAAAATTGGTATACAACATCTTATACTAAGTCATGGTATAATTGTAATCGCTTATTGTAAATTATTTGGGTAACTTTGCATGAATATGTATTGGTTTTACTTTGGGTTAATCAGTATTTTTACTAAAAGTGGGTCATGGGTATAGTCAAACATAGTTTAGCCGGGTAATTTGTGTTTTCAAAAAAGGCCACGAGCTTTTACCCACAAAACGTTATTAGTGACATTGGCTTAAATTGGAAATCAAAATTGTAACATAGTATTGTAAAAGAATCATTATTCTAACTTTTAAAGATTGCTTTTAGGAAAATTTTACAATAAAATAACGATAGCCTCTCATAGGAGATAAATTCAACTTTAGCCGGTAAAACTCGTTTGCTAGACTTTATCCGTAACATATTTACACTTCGACCAATGTAAATTCTACAATGGCTTCGATACTTAGTGATGGAGGTATTAACAGAATAGATTTCATTTAAAATATTGCATTATACACTTAAAATATAATATTATTACAATAAATATATTGTTATTGTACATATTCACTTTTGTCCATTTATAGCAGCTATAGGTTCCTCTGACTCTAGTCTGGAGGACGTCATTTGTGTGCTGGTCCCTTCGTTGGGGTTTTTTTCTTCCCTTTGCTGTAGAAAATATCCAGGAAGAGACCTGAAAAATAGAATTAATACTTTCACAGACTACTGTAAACTAGACTTTGCTCGCTACTCCGGCCGCGATGAATGTACTTTTGTTCTAAGTAACTTTTTATGTCGGGTTCTAAGTAAATTCCGCGCGGACGAAGTCACGGGCAAAAGCCAGTTGTACATAAGATGATATCCGAGAATGTATAAATAAATAACATCATTCATAGGCGCGGTTCAAATTCTGACTGCAAGACAGGTAAAATACGTTTTTTTCTTATTTGTCCTATTATGTATACAATCTTCACAGTACTTTTTTGAATTTTGTTGAAAATAAATCAAATATTAGTTCAAATCAAACCTAAACATTCTAAAGTAAAACATTTATTAACTACAAAAGTAATTTCCTAAAAAGTCTATTTTAATTTATATTGTTGTAAAATCATAAAAAGACATGGTAAGATCGTTTATAACATATTTGCTCGTAAAGTGTCATTTATTTCACCAATTTCAATATTGTATTGTATCTCATTACGCACTTGTGCGTTATTCTAAAGTAAAACGCACGCTCGTCTAAAAACGAACGATACTTTTTTAAATCTTAGCATAGAGTTTTTATGTCAGAAAAGTGGTCAACATTTTATGTATAAAATTAACTTTAGGAGATAAACTAAATAAAAATTTAATTCTTTAAATTAATTTTGACAATAAATTACAACCATTTATCTGTAACAAAACACAAAAATATTAATTTACTTTATTAGTAATACTGGCTGTTTTTTGTGCATTTGCCTTAAAAAAAAGCGCTGATGCGCGCGCATCGCTAATTTGTGAACAAGTAAAATTTTACCGCGCGCTTTTTCTTTGGTATTGTCGTTTTCCGAGTTTAATTTAAATATTTCCTCGCAAATATGTTATAAAACGTCGTATGACATACGTGCGCTTTGAAACTTACAGCCTCTGCCTTTCTTGTAGCCCTCGCCTACGGCTCGGGCTAGCAATATCGCCTCGGCTGTAATTTTCAACTTACCGCACTTATATCACAATGTACTATTACATAATAGGACAAGTAGGAAAAAACGGAGTTTACCTACTGTACAGGTCGACTGATATCACAACAGGAAGATAGGTTAAACCAGTTTTCTCAAATGAATGATGTTACCAACCTGAGAACACCAAGATAGCACCTATCCACTGCCGAGGAATAAGTACGTTGCCGAAGAATATCACAGAGG
This sequence comes from Ephestia elutella, assembly GCA_018467065.1. Taxonomy (NCBI): domain Eukaryota; kingdom Metazoa; phylum Arthropoda; class Insecta; order Lepidoptera; family Pyralidae; genus Ephestia; species Ephestia elutella. The sequence goes on from CM031564.1 coordinate 20,498,048, forward strand.
CGAGAACGGTGAAGAACTTCCTCGTTGTCGTCACCACCGAGCACGGGAGCGGCCCAAACTCGGATACCTGGTATTAAATAAATTAATAGTAAAAAAACTTTTTAAAAAAGCTTTTATTGTTACTCTCAACAAACCCTTTTGTTTGATACCTATAATATAGAAATGCATTACAAATAACTATTCCGCCATCTTGGATGGTCCGGCAAATGAGGGATTTTCCGAGACCCATATTAAAAAACAATAGTTCCAGATGACTTCATAGATGGCGCTTAGTAAAAGTTCCATACAAAAAGCAACAATTCACGGGATTGGCATTTAAAAAAATATAACTTAGTAAAAAAAAACAACTTAAAAGTAGGTATCAATGTATCAATATTGTGATTTGTGCAACTGTCAAACTGTTATGTGATTTTTTTTCTGTCTCTGGTTGACAATAAAAAGCGCACCATATAGGTTCAGTCATTATTACGACTCGGCTTTCATAAAACTATTGAGACTTTTTTATACTGATTTTTTTTTCTTAATTTAGCTGTCAGAAAATCGCTCATTGGATTGAGAATGACGTCACATACCATATCATGCATTGTCATCCAAATTAAACGTGTGTACAAACTGCTCAATCGGTTGAAGAGTTGTATTTCGATGGTTGAAGATATCTACTTCAAAATTGAGTTCTAAGATTCCACCCATATTCCACCCGAACGAACATACTTACACATTCAAGTTAAATAAAAACTTAAAAAAAAATAAGTTTAATAAGCGCGTGTAATACTAGGAAAGTTATTTTTATGTTTTTTGGGTTCCGTACCTCAAAAGGCAGAAACGGGAACCTTGTAAGATCATTTTGTTGTTGAAATTAATATCGAATACTCGGATCTACGGTCTCTTTCAGCAAAAAATAGTAATCAAAATTATACGTCAACGCGATTAGAAGTTATTACCGTAAATGTTGCAATTTTTGCGATTTCAGACAGCAATCTTATCCTATAGGGTACCTACTTCCCGTTGCCCTAAAATTATGAAATTTGGCAATAAGCAAGGTCTAACAGTACCTACTTGTACAGGAAGTTGTAAATATGTTGTTGGAAGTCTAAAAAAAAGCGTTACAAACTTATTTTTGCGCTCGATGCAGTATGAATCCTAGGGATAGAACTGCAAAGTTAAGTTTGTTTTTGATATGATTCCATGTCTAGTTTTTGAGACAAAATATGAACCACTATGGGGTCCCATGTGCTTATGTTCACACCAAGGTTTTTGATGGCGTTGAGACTCTCTGTGGTTGTGTCCAGTATGCGTTTAATGTGAGTTACTGATTGCTGTTGCATAACTGGCAAATTGAGTAAAAGATTTATATGGGATGTAAAAATTAATTTCTTGTTATTGTACCGCTGGTTGAGTATGTCCCAGCAGGTTTTATAGTTATCAGAGCTCACATTTAAATGCTGAATAAGCCGTTCGGCGTCTCCCTTAACCCTACTCTTGAGGTATTGCATTTTTTGGGCGGGTGACATCGACGGATTGTTATGGATGCTTTCGGTAAAAAGATCTTTGAATGATACCCAATTATTGTAATTTCCATGAAACGTTGGAATTTCAATTTTTGGTGTAGATTTCTCCATATGTGCCACTGACCACATCTTTTTGTTAATTGCTTTTTTCATCTTGTTAAATTCCGTTTCATAGGTAGAGTAAGCTTGATCATATTCCTGGTTACGACCTTCCAACTCGCTGTCCAGATCCCAATGCATTGTGTCAATGGTAGACCAGCGGGCCTGTAGGGTACGCAACAAGTCCTCAAATTCCCATTTTTCCGATACTGAATTCAAATCGATAGTTGTTATGGTACGTTGAAACGCCTTGAAGTTGCTGCTTTGTTTTTTCAGCATTTCTTCAGACTTGCTGGATGTTCCTGAAGATGTCTTGATGGTTGTTGTAGATGCTGAAGGTTGACGAGTGACGAGGCCTTACCAGTGAAGGTTGGTGGCTTCAATACCGGGGTCCTGGGCCTGTCTGCTGCTATAGGTTGATAATTTTGGATATGCGACCTAACTAACTCGTATCTTTCTCTTACTCGACCTAATTCGTTTGATGTAAAATAACTATGAGACTCATTACCGAACTCCAATAACTTATGATGATTTGTTTCAAATTCGTGAAAATAGCTGTCGAGAATATCTAGCCTACGTTGCAGATATTCTGGTGTTTTACGCTCCGGAGAGTCTTTTTTGAAATTGCTATATACTTGTTCAATAGCGTTAGAAATTTGTTGTTGATTGGCAAAAATATCATCCATGGTAGTCATGATGAAAAGTTAAAATAGAAAGAGACCTTACTTGATAGATCTGGTAAGTGGTGAAGTGAGCGGATTTGTTACGCTCACGGTACCTGACGAATAAGGGAGGCCTTGGTGCCCCCTGTACTTGATATTGTCCGGAAACCTTGATAATCCGGGTCTTGATAAACACGTGGGTCTTGATAACCACGTGGTTTAGTGCACTGCTTCCAATAGCCGCTGAGCGGAACCACTAACACGTTTTGAGTTCACTGAAACTTGAACCGTGAGGTCCCGCTTTTTGGTAAAGCTCGAAGGACCAATGTTCGGGTTGCCGAAACTACACCGAAACTAAGATGATGATAAATGATAAACTTGATTAACTGATAAAAGTATATTGGAAAAAGTAACACAACAATCGATATAAATTTGATGATGTATGATAACGTGAGTAACGCGCGGCGCTCTTGATGACCGATAGCGAACTGAGTATAAAATTAAATAGAATTACTGAGTTATGTGAAAATGCTGACACTGTACGATGCTAGCTCGTACATAGTTGGTCTTTTAGGTAGAGCTATAATGTGAGATGCTTTGCGTGTTCGGAACCTTAGGTGGGCGAGCTTGACTCGCACTTGGCCGGTTTTTTATTTCATTCCTGGCACAAGCTTTTTAAAAAAATAAGTTTAGTAAGCACGTGTAATACTGTGACACATAGTTAATTATATATAAGAACCAAAGAACTTATAACAATAGGAGAAAATAAAAAAAGGTATGCCCCGGGTGAGGATCGAACTCACGACCTTAAGATTATGAGACTTACGCGCTGCCTACTGCGCCACCGAGGCCATGACGAAATGCCTAAAATTGTCATTCCCATCACTTCAATTTATAAATTTTTAATACCTGTGTATGTTAACTGTGAGCCGAGGCTTCGCTCAAGTGGGAATTTCAGAAGTACTTCAAAGAAGTGACAATAAATAAGTAAATTTAAAAAAAAACATACAAGCATTCATCCACCACCCACATTTAGATCAGGCTTATAAAATATCTTAACTAATGGAGCTTTAGCAGTAATAATAAGTATCAAAGAGTCATCAAACAACAAAGTTCTTACAAACTTCCACTTTATCTTATCATGCAGCGGGGTCCGAGTTCACGGGGCATGTCGAATTTATGGACCCTTTTGTACTCATAACCTCCACTTTAATAATATTAGTGATATACTTAACACGTTTGATACAGTAATGACAGTATCCCATCTATCCCTTACGCGGTATACAATAAAGACCCATTAAGACGGTGCAAGTTTCTTGCCTGTTCTATACAATTAAATTGAAGCAAGTAAATACTTGCATGGTCTAAACAACAGTTGCTTGCAATTATTCATAGTCAATTATTGCTCTTGTATGTACAAGATACTTGCACCGTCTAAATGGGCCTTAATAGTGGGCGTGGAGATTCAGATATAGCGACAGGTTGCTAAACCATCGCCTATGACAAGAATTCCCAGTTTAAAAACCATACCCCAGTTAGTATGATAAGTCAGTACAGTAAGCAAGCATAATTTTAAAAGGCGGTTAAATCTCTGGTCAAACCTACGTGGATATCCCGCCTCGTACGAAAAAAAGAGCGAGAGAGACTTAGAGTTGCTTTTGCTCTGCGTGGCGCAAAGTTCGCGTCAGTTTAACCACCCGGGTACCATATGGGTAACCACCCGGGTTAAAACCCGGAACTGAGTTAACGCCCAGTTATTCACTTCAATATATGGACTGACATGCGTGATAACTGGGTTTTTACCCGGGCACACTCATCTCTAGAGGGTCATGGCCAATCTCCCTTATCCATCAATAAGGAAGGCCGGTACCCAGGGGTGAAAGTAAATAGGTACCATGAAGAATATGAAGAGTTGCCCCAGGGCTCCAGTGAGCGCGAAGGCGACCACGTAGACCAATATCTCGGGGTACAGCGTCACGAACGATACGAACTTGAAGATTTCACCGCTCAACATTACCCCAATGCCGGATATTATCATCGACCTGTAAACACGGAAGGGTAGGGTAGAGAAGCGGTAGTGGCCAAGTGGCAGGGCCTGCGGCTGCAGCGGTCCCAGGTTCGTATCCTGCCCGTGCTACATGAGTTTGTATGCCTTTGACCATCGATAAAATATTACAAGTAAATATTTTATCGATGTTTTGACTCATGTATGGTAATTTCCATCGACCATCACTTACTTTCGGTAAAGGAAAACATCGTGAGGAAACCTGCACTCTGGTTTATGATTATCAGCTAGTAGTGTGTGAAATGGAGAAGGCAATGGCAAACCACTCAATTAACATTGCTAAGATAGTCGTGTGTGTGTGTATTTCATTCCATAAAATGACCACGACCCTCAGTCATGAGGAATACAGAACTAAAGGAGGAGGAAACACAGTCGGATTATATTTGTAACTAGCTTCCGCCTAGGCTTCGCCTGCGTGAATTTCGTTTTTAACCCATTTTACCCCCTTAGAGGTGATTCCTTTCCCAGTTCTCACTTAAGGGCCATTTAGACGGTGCACGTTTCTTGAACATACAAGAGCAATAATTGAATGCAATAATGGCAGTACAAGAATTGACTTTCAATAATTGAAAGCAACTGTTTACATGGTGATATAAATAAAAACTTGAACACAATTATTGAATGCAAATCTTGACATACAATAATTGCCTATGTGTTCTGTTTACACGTATACAATTAATTGTTTTAGCAATTATTGCATTCCATTTTTGAAACACAGATTTGTATGGGCACATGCGATTTTTTAGCGACTTGCTTCAAGAATTGCACGTATTTGCGTTGTCAAATATTATTTTCTGGCATGTATTGTTTACACCAAGAAAAGTTTTGAATCCAAACTAGCATAAACGTTCTAGAATGTTACGTGTTGTTTAGACTATATGTAAGTAAATTATTGCTTCAATTTAATCGTATTCAACAGGCAAGAAATTTGTACCGTCTAAATGGCCCTTTACGATTTAAAAAGCACCTCTTTACAAAATCAAGTCAAGTTTCAACGTTCGGCGGTTTCTTCAGTCAGCCAGCGTCAAATTTTATGTGTATAGACTAGCTATAACCCTCGGCTTCGTTCGCGTGATTATCGTTTTTCATCCATTTTAGGGGGAATTTCTAAAGTTCTTTTCTTAGTGTTTATTATAGAAAAAATCTCTCTGCAAAATTTCAAATTTCTACGTTTACCGGGTTTGCCTTTTGAGTTAATATTTCAAACAGTTAGCATCCAATTTTCTATTTGTTATGTATTTTTATATTTGTAAACTGTCGGAATTTGTGAACTGTACAAACAGGTATAGATAACAGGTGTAGGTAGGTGGTATCTCCAAGCTTGTGACATTTTCTGGAAGTACAGTCAGAAGCATTGATTTAAACCTTATACGATTGTCTTAAGGGCCAATGTGTTTACATAATAATGCTCGAGACATGCAAGGCATTTTGATTTCGCAATGGCAATAACAGTGGATACATTTATATTTTAATACCATGTTCAAAAATACAAAATAAATTAGTCTATTAACCTAATTTGTTCACTAATGACCACTAGCTGCGCCCCAGGGCACTGCTTCCACGGGAATTTTGGAGTAAAAATTACTATATGTTATTTTCCTGGGTCTTTACATTATCTACAGCTTAGCTAATTACATTGACCACCAAAATATGAAATTGAATTTAAGAGTTTAACATTTTTCCACCTGGCTTAAAAAACATATATTTATATATGCTACTAGATATAGATAGATAAATGTTCACTTGTTGCCACAATCACCCATAACATATGATACAAATTATATGTGTGAAGATACACAATTCATTTTATAATAAGTATTGTTAAAAAATGTATTCGCAAAAGCCATAAATGCAACATATTCCAGAAACATTCGCTTAAACTGAGACTAAAAACTACAGAAAAGAAAGTCGATGTGTGTTAAAATAAAGAACCTTACCACCAATTCGTGTTCAACATCATTGAGTAAGCTGTTGGTGAGGATTCACTCTTGATTCGCTCCTGAAATATTATACGTGAATATGTTATACAAAAGAAAACACACAGTTTCAGCTAAACACTCTTGAAAACTTATATATGTAATAAAATTTACAAAAAAAAAACATTTATATTGAATAAAGCTGAAAGTGCATGTTTATACAAATCAATCTTTCTAGTCTTTTTATTATGGAAACAATTTGCTCATATCTTTATTTAAAGATGGTAATTGCACTTATGTTGCATTATAATTATAACCTCAGTTATATTACAAGGGAAATATTCCGAAGAAGAAAATTTTACCTGTACAGCGCCTGTCAAGCCATCCATAGTCAAGGAAAGGAGCAACAGAATTTCCCCAACGCCGAACCCCTGGTCGTCACTCGTCTTCTTGGCATGGTCTTTGAACATGAACAAGACCACACCGATCACGATCAGCAGTATGAACAAGTACTTCCTCATGGGATACACTTTCCGACCTATTAAAACTCCAAGGATCATGACCGGGATGGGCTTTGCTGCTTTCCCTACCACCTGAAAAATACCAGATCAAAACAGATCAAAATCATTTTTTTTATTGAAACTTGGCCTTCAAAGAAGGCTCTTTTTCACACAGATAAACTAATTATTTAATCATAGTATATTATGTCCCAAAGCTACAAACTACTAGCATTTCGTAACCTAACTACCTTTAAGATAGTTGTAAGTGGTATGTAATACTAAATAAAAGAAATAAATAAACATTTGATGAAAACTCTAGGGTTTCTAGAAATCTGGTCATCAGATAATGGATAACATTAATGTTAAAGTACTTTCATATAGAAATAAGATATGGTGAAAAAATTCCATGCGAGCAGGACTTGAACCCGCGACCAGGTCTTTATACGACCTTGCTCTTCCAACTGAGCTATCGCATTTAAATCCTGCACATCGAAAATCTTCACCATATCCGATTTCTATTGAAACGCATTAGGCATGCGTCACCTAACACATATACCCACTATACGAGTAAGGTATTTGATTTAACCCATATTCGATGAAGTTGAAAATCAATTAAGTGTAGAAAGCCATCAATATATATTTTTTTTTTTTGGATTTTTGAGCATCGCAGATGCAATTAGTACTAAAGTACTTTCATATAGAAATAAGATATGGTGAAAAAATTCCATGCGAGCAGGACTTGAACCCGCGACCAGGTCTTTATACGACCTTGCTCTTCCAACTGAGCTATCGCATTTCAATCCTGCACATCGAAAATCTTCACCATATCCGATTTCTATTGAAACGCATTAGGCATGCTTCACCTAACATTAATGTTTTACAAATACCTTAGAATTTTTAAATTATATTAATCAACTATGAAAATCATCATCATTATTTCACAAACAAGGTTTGTAGTAATTTGGTAGACTACCTGTGTAGGGTAGTTAACCCACTGCAGGGCCATGATTGAACAGACCATAGCCAAAAGATATGTGAGTGCTGATGAGAAGTAGTACAGAGTCTTTGTGGTGTCCTTTTCATGTTGCCACGATAACTGGAATAACAGAATGAGATATTGCTTAAACTTGAGAGGGAAACTATAAAGAGACCACATTTGTAATATTTTATGTATCACATCAAAATGTTTATTGCATCTAAATTGCTTATAAATAGTGACAATTAAGGACCCTGACGGGCACTGCAATAAGAGAGGGCTGTATATATCGCCAAGTTTCTTTTTTATGCTATATTACGGTATATTGTTGTGTGTTTGTTATGATTTAACTATTTTAAATTATATTTTATTAAGTAATTTTTATTAAAATAATTAAGGTAAGTATATTACTGTATTTATTTTGATACTAGCTTGTGCATGTATGTATCTATACAGGGCAAACATAGAAAATTGAAATTTTGCAGACAAGTTACTGAAGTGTGAAGTAAGAAAGGGCAATGCGGATTTAGTATGGGCGAGTGGCATCATTTCTTTTTCTAGCTGTCCACTTACCAAACCTTATTTTTATGGAAGATATTCATGTGCTGAACAAAACAAAGTATGCCAACTATACAGAAAAGTCAGAATTCTAGTACTGTGAACTGGTGACTGGGCTTTGTTTCCGTCTTTTATATTATTTTCCGTTGTTTTATTCAGTACATCAATGTCTTCCATAAAAACAAGGTTTGGTAAGTGGACGCTCATTTTTAAAATGACGCTTATTTCTGACATTGCATTTTCAAATGTTCTATCAATAAAAGGTAGTGAAAAGTCTTATTAAGGCAAAAGCCGTTAACGTTATTTGAATATAGAAAATGTCTTACTGGAATGTGAACAATACAGAGACTTGAGATCAAAGATCTTAAATGGTATCCTTTGGATAATGGTGAGGTTAACATTATGTTGAGCCAAGAAGCTTATATAGACAAAGAGCTTATATATAGATTTAGCTCCTTCTGGAGAGTTGTGATGGCTCAGAACTCGGAAGTTCCCTTCTTGGCATAGTCGCATCACACAACTGAAGCCTTAACAAAAAAAAATAAAGTAAAAGTGGAACTTGACTGTAAAGACTACTTTAAAATTATGCTGTAAAATCAAACTTTATTTTAAATCAAATAATCTTAGATCAAATTTGAAGGGAAAAAATGATTTATTCTCAACATCGGTTGTACATCACTTTTTTACCTCAAAAATTTACTTATAGGTTAGTTTTTTATTTAAACAACTGACTCTGTAAATAATCTTCATTAGAATAAATTCTTGTAAGGTTTACTTACCATCAAAATTTGTGCAAAAATAAAATTTACAAAACACTGCACAAAAACTAGCGATAAAGCACAAGTGAATTTATCATTTTGACCGTACTTTCCTCTAGTTATTTTCTCTTGTAATATTGCGAACACGAAATAACACAAAAATATAGCAACCGAGTAAAATATAAACTTGAATTCAGTCTTTCCTTTCAACATTTTTGTTTACGATTAGAAGTTCAATTTATGAAGGATTTCTGACAAAAATATAATAACTGTTACACGAGAATCCGTCGACCTATTACTGGTATCTCAGAAATTAAAACAGTGAACACGTAATTCATACGATTTAATGAAATAAATCAAAAAATTGCCTCTGCGAATAATAATTCAACACGTATGTAGTATGTACGTACACAAACCACAACGCCACACAAGCAACAAACTAGTGTTGCAAACAATGCATTGTCAATACTATCGATAGTCGACAATATTCCTGCAAGTAGTCACACTATCGATAGTCAATAGTTTGCAATACTATTAATGATAACCAAAACTATCGATAGTATTTAAAGTCAAAGTCAATTATTTTTATTTATATAGGCTTAAAGATAGCACTTATAATTTGTCACATTCTTGTTTTTTAGTTATTTCATTATTGATGTTTTCTAATCCATACTATCGATAGTATCAATACTATCGATAGTATTGACACTTGTATTTCAACAAACAATCGATACTATTGCACTATCGATAGCTTGTAGAAATTCAATAGTATTGTAATTCAATAGTGTCGATAGTATTAATTAGAAAACACCAGTAGTATACCAATAACACCAATAGTATTGATTAGAAAACACAAATACAATCGATAGTATCGATACTTTTGGTTATCATCAATAGCATTGCAAACTATTGGCTATCGATAGTATGACTATTTTTCAAGGTCAACCATCGATAGTCAAACTATCGATAGTCCTGCTACGCTACAACTAGCAACCAACTGTCACGTCACATTCACATCTGTCTGTCTGACAGTTGACAGTGTCATCAATGTATCCCTCTGGGGGCCGATTACACTAATTACAAACGTAAATGTCGTGTCTCAGTTGTGTCTCAAGAGCCAAAGAAATTGAAATAAAGTAACAAGATCTCTGTAAGACTTCTATGTTTCACTACGATTTCTTTGGCTTTTCAGGGAAGGGCACCGTTTTCCATTCTCGAGAATATTTCCGAGAAAGGGGTTGTTGCACAAAATGTATGGGGATTCGGCTATATCATAAGCACCTGTCTGAACTTTTCATTTTTGGGTCAGTATCAATGCCTTATAAGTAAATCCGATAAATTCGTAGACTTTCTATGGTACATTTAGTCAACAAAATCGTAATGAAGGTTAGGCGAGTTCCGCCAAAATGGCCGACATCCATTATGATTTGACGTTGACGCGCTTCATTTGACAGTTCCGATTTCCGGTGCGTTCAAAAATGTACTTTTATTACATACGTGCCCGAGGGAAATAATTATTTATTTTATATAAATAATCTATTCATCTATTTATGTGAAATACATATATGTTTTTGTGATATTGCATGTAACATTTGCTTGGAATATTTACTTTAATTAATATCATAATTTTTAAACATACGTACGGGCGCCATGTCAGTATCGCCACCCTTAAGCACTGATACTCGATTTTGTAACACTAACACTGATAGAGGTCTGAGAGACTCCTATAGTAAAAATATTTAAAAAATACAACATAACGTTTATTTTTTCCAAATCAAGTTTTATTGTTATAATAAACTATTACAAATCTTATAATGAAAAATAAAAAGAACAAAAAAAATTAACAAAACATATTTTTTATAGGAACTTTCTTTCAGTCATAACATAAATGGCACTTTTTTAATTCAATAGCCTACAAAAAAATAATAATAATTAAATTCTTACTAAAATCAACACAAACTTAATATTCTACCTCGCCTCTTTCATTCTTAGTCTTATGTTTGTTTATTTCTTTAATTATATTGAAAAAGACAGTGCTTAAACATCGTTCAGTTTTTCCGCTATGCAATTTACACATAATGGTTTTGAGCACTGTAGAGTAGACATATTGCTAACTTGCATGAAACGCATACATATTGTGTCTTTCTTTTCTTTTTATAGTCACATACAGTACAGTATTTCCTTTTAATTTTTCATCTTGAAGATTAATATCATAACGCATCATATGTGTCGCTGTCTAAAGTTTCAGCCACGAAATTCTCATCAATGTCTGAGTAATTGTCGCTGAACGGATCATCTTCTTCATTTAAAATCCACTCTTCTAAATTAGCAGCTATTTCCGAGTCGGATAAATTTTTATCACGTGTCCGCAAGGATCGTGAAATACTTGGTTGCTCTGAATCCATCCTAAAAAGAAAAAACACAAATCTCAAAATAGTTACGTAGTTACTGGTAGACGTCTGTCAGACCTACATAAAAAAATAAAACATCGATAAATACCTTAAAACGCGCGCGCAATGTCCTCACCCTTTCGCAGTGCGTTGCTCACTGAACGAGTAAAAGGTACTCAAGCAAGCGCACGTAGCTCTGTCGTTCATTAAAGCGAGATAGAGAACGTTTATTTTTCGAATGGGACTCTGTCACACCTATAACAGTGGATAAGGGTTAAGCGATATAAAAATGTATTTTTGTACCATAACAAGATAGCGAAAAAACAAATATATGATGGTCTTAATCGGTTTTTGATATTATTTTTGATTTTTGGGGAACTGCTGATATAGCCTGCTATACAACATGCCCTTTTAAGAAAGTTTCCGCTTGTTCTTTGAAAATTTCGAGAACGGCACATCACAAATGGTGGCGTATTCTTTTTTTGGAAATACTTACTTGTAAGAAACTATTACTACTATAACTCCTGTTATTTTAACAACTCGAATTTTTATTTTGATATGTACTGTTATGGAAGCTACCTCCACAGTACACTATATACAAAGGTAATCTATGCTCCACAGTATCTACACATAATATCAGGGGGGGGGGGAACGTGCCCCCGTGCTCCCACCATTTTATCCGCTATCTTATCTTTATCCGCTTTTAATAATGTTGCAATATAAAACGCATAAGTGCTGCCTCCATTCAGGGTTTTTATATTCCTGGTCAGGCTATACATGCTTTTGCATGTATATATGAAATTGCGTTATTAGTTGCGACCAGAACTCAGAGCTGTGAGATTGTTTCGTAAAAACCGAAAAAATCTATTAGGTTCGTTGAGTGTGTAAAAATGAGTATAGCCTGACCAGGAATATAAAAACCCTCGCCATGTTGCGGAAAAGCAATAGAACTAATTTCTTACACTGGCAACTAATTTAAAAACCAATCTGTAATTTCTCTTGTCAAAGTTTGACTTTCGATCAAGGGCGGATCCAGTTTTTTTTTTCTATGGAAAAGGCACCATTTTCCGTTCTCGAGAATATTTCCGAGAAATTTTAAAGGAAGTTTCAGCTTGTTCTTTGAAAATTTCGAGAACGGAACATCACTAATGGTGGCGAATTATTTTTTTGGAAATAAACTTCTATTGCTACTAAATCCTGTTATTTTAACAACTCGAAACTTAATCTGATAATTTGTACTGTTATGGAGCCTGCCTACACAGTACATACAGTGTGTCTATTAAGTCCTGAAATTAAATGATGGCGCCACTGCTATGCATGTGGCAACACTTTATAGTGTGACCAAAATAGTTTTGATACTAGCGTCTTTCAAGTAAAGTTAGTTAATAAATAAAACACATCATACAGTCATATTTTTCGTTTTATTTACAGTACCTACTGCAAATAGGTACTACGAGTACTTTTCATAAAATATATAGTAGTATATAGTAAACTTTTCATAAACAGAGGTACCTACCTCTGTTTATGAAAAGTTTTACTAAACATTTTTAATTTAACCAGAATAATGTTTTTAATAATGTTTGTTGCAATGGCTCAGAATAGGAAATGTTAGCGTAGACAAAAGGAGGCTTATACCCAGCAGTGGGTCATGGAAGGCAGACGATGATGATGAAAAAAAAAAATACTAATATTGATCACTTTCACTCAATATCGGAGTCCAAATATTCAACAACAAGAAACGTTTCGTTGCCGCTTTCATTAGCGGCACCATCATCACTACAGTTGCTGTCACCACTGCTGCTATCATCGCCTAAGCGAACAATCAATTCATCTATATCTAGATACAGGTAACGTCCTCGCTCATAGTACTCTTTTTTGAGCGTCTCAACGTAATGGCAGAAGTTTTTCCATATTCAGATGAGATGCTGTAGAAGGCCTCTTCAACAAGTTGCTTTGTCGACTATGGGCCTAACTGTATTCTTCGGTTTTCCTAAAAAAAAAGAATAAAAATTGTAACAGAATAAATAACTTATTCACAAGAAACAAATCATTCAAATTCAAAATTGGTAGAAAACCCGAATAGGCTGAGATGTACCATCAAAATGTATAAAAAATTTATGATCATACTATAATATGACCTATTTACAATTTCAGTCTAACCTAAAAGTGTACGATGTAAGAAAACAATACCTTTTTTCTTTTAAAAATCGTAAATTCAGTATATTTGTAACTTCAGGGAGATAAAAAACAAACAATAACATCATTACATACCCATTACATAATGTTGTTGTCCCATAAATATCATCGAAATCTCACAAAATTCATCCAGCCTTGCACTCCGCAAAACATCGCTGGAAACTTTAAAAATCAATTCCCGCGTGCGACTCCGATTTACTTTCCTCATTTTTCAAACTTTTTTGCACAGTTTGGTCTTAATTTACATATTGCAGTTTAATCAAAACAATAAAAATACAAACGAAAAACAATTCAATATTGTTGACAGCATTGACAGCTGATGTACATACGTTTGGTGTTGCCAGACACATCATCAATGTTAGTTCCTCGAACATTAATGTCAGGACTTTCTAGACACGGGGGACGTCGTGGTAGAATGTTCGCGATCCCATGACGCCCCCAGCAACGGCAGGCGCGGTAACGCCGCAGGGGGTTTTAGTGGGTAGTCTGGGCCGTCTAGCGGCCCAGGAGTCCCACACTCAGTGCCTAAATGCATTTCCCCCTGCGAAATCAAAAAAAAAAAAGGACTTTCTAGACAAACTGTATGCAGGTACATAAAATAGCAGTCGGAGATGTGGGGGGGGCACGTGCCTCCGCGCTCCCACCTTATAGATCCGCTACTTCTTTCAATAATGTTGCAATATAAAACGCATAAGTGCTGCCTCTAATTCAAGGTTTTTATATTCCTGGTCAGGCTTTACATGTTGCATAAAATGGCGCGGAAAATCATCAAGGATATCAAATCTCCAAAAGGATGGTATTCCTTTTCACTGGTAAGGTTATTAAACTTTAATTTAATATAATTACGCGCAGAGTTCACTTTATAATGGTCGAACTATGTGAAACAGAGCGAACTAGAGTACCAAAATGGGGTGACGTTGTTGTCTTTTGCAAGCATCTCTTTCTTTCCCAAGTGTCAAGTATACAAACAAAACCCAAATCGTTCGTAATAGTGTGCTCCAAATTCAAATTGTTTTATAGATTGTTCACAAATTTAATATGCAACCAAAACCATGGAAGTAATAAGTACATATGTCGTAAGTACTTATTACTTCCATGACCAAAACACACCAAAAATGTAAGACGGATGTTACATGCTCAATCTGGTATCAGTCTGGTCTATTAGTCTGGTAATACTAATGCCAGACTGAGCGTCTAACCCACTGACTGATGGACTGAAGCCCCGGATAATATAATATATAATAGAATAATAGAATATTTTAATAATTTTCATCAGTCTGGTAATACTGATGCCAGACTGACAGTGTAAACATTTCTTCAGTCTGGTAAGCTGCAGTCAACGCTCTGACAGCGATGGATTCTCACGATTATGGCTTAACCATTTCCATTAAATATTCAAAACAGCCATTCTAACATTGAAAATGTTTTTTCGTTCGCTCCAGTAGGCCACCATTTTCGCTGAAAGTGCGACTCTCCGTGATTCCCTGAGGTTTAGGGCCACTAGGACGTATTGACTGAGCGTGTAATATCGTCCGAAAATCATCAGTTTCCTATCAGTCTATACATGACCAGACTGACGCCAGACTGTACGTGTAATACCCGTCATAGAGCTAGAAAAAAAAAATTACTTGGTGATACTGACAGCTGAGGAAGCGGGATGTCAGATATGGTTTTGCCTATATTAGTGAAGGATAGATAATATCTAGCAGGTGGAAATCGCTAGTCTCTGCCTACCCCCGCGGGAAAAAGGCGTGATAATATGCTAAAGTCAAAGTCAATTATTTTTACTCATATAGGCTTATAAATAGCACTTATAAATCGTCACATTCTTGTTTTTTAGTTAGTTAGTTAGTGTGTATATGTGTGTATGTATGTATGTATGTATGTAGATAATATCTTCTGTGAAGCTCATTTTTGACAAGTTTTAGTCGGGTATTACACGCACAGAAACGAATCACACACGCAAATCAATCTATCTATTATAGATTATTAAAAAAAATAAAAATCATGTTTGTATTATATATTTTTATTTCCCATTACCGTACAATTTCTCACAAATATGCAACCAATTTATCCGAAAAAAATGTAATAACCTAAAATGTTCCTTGGTTCAATACCGAGGTGCTTTTTTGGTCAGTCGTGTAGACTGACCAAAAAAGGAGTGTTATGTTTTCAGGGTTCATGTATGTATGTAAGTTTCTTTATTCCATCATAAGTCCTGAACGGCTTAACAGATTTTGGTGTGACAGGTATTTTTAGATTCCTTGCATTCCTCCGAGTGACATAGGTTATTATGACGTCATCATAAAAACAAAATGACAGATTATACATGCGATAAATACTTAACAGACCAAAAAAATAAAATTTAATCAATCTTATCGAGTGGGGTATCAAATTGAAGGGCTTTAAAAGGCGATTTCAAAAATGTACATAAATTATATGTTTGTACGTACTTTTTGAGTAAAAACTTGTCAGTCGTGTTTATTATTTTTAATAATTAGCTTGTTTTTGTTTTTGAAATTCGGCCCCGTTTTTGAGGTATCGGGAATTTTCTGTGAAAACACACAATTTTTCGGTCGAAAAATGTCGGTTTATTCGATTTCCAAAAAAGTTTTTGACATTTCCAAAATACTTTATACATCTTCTTAAAGCCCTTTAAATTCTGCGTCTTTTGAGCCCTCATGCGTCCTTGTGGCCCTAAACCTCAGGATATCTCGGGCCAGTCGCACTTTCAGCGAAAATGGGAATATGGCCTACTGGAGCGAACGAAAAAACATTTTCAATGTTAAAATGGCTGTTTTGAATATCTAATGGAAATGGAGAATCCGTCGCTGTCAGAACGTTGACTGAAGCTTACCAGACTGAAGAAATGTTTACACCATCAGTCTGGCATCAGTGTTACCAGACTGATGAAAATTATTAAAATATTTAAAAATCCGTCAGTCTGGAGCATCAGTCCATCAGTCAGTGGGTTAGACGCTCAGTCTGGCATCAGATTTAAAATCTTTGACTAAAAAAACTAACTATTAAATAATGACAGACTGGATTCCACGTGATTATATACTCTTTGCTGGATCCCTTCTAATGGCAGGAGCATGGAAGTAATAAGTACTTTGTTGTACAGAGCAATTATTACTTCCATGGGCAGGAGGCGGCCGGGTCGACCACGGATGCGCTTGTGAGACAAACTGAACAAAAATAAAGGAAATAGCCTTGGATCGAGATTCTTGGAAGAAGGAGAGAGAGGCCTTAGCGCAGTACTGGGACATTGACGGCTGAAAATATCAAAATTTTGCTTACAGTAGTCTGTCCACTTAGTAAAACGGAACGCTCTTGTTACTTAGTTTAGGATGAAGAAAATGAACTCTATTACGTAAGTGAAAAGGCCTACGCTACTATATGCTTTTTGTTCTTCTACTAACTACACCACTCCAAAGCAAAACAAGTTAATATTTATTAGTCTGTGTGTGTGCAGTTTTTGCATAAAAAAGGAATATTTTTAGGTTAATATTGTTAAAAGTTCTAATTATTTAATAGTACGTTTAGTAACATAGTGTTTACAATTTATAATATTGTTTTTGAGTAGCGTACGTATAAAATACGACGGTTTTTGTTATTGTAAACTCAGTTGGAAATTGTGTACAAAAGTTATTGAACTAATATTGGATTGAGGTAATAAATACAAGGAAAATCATTGAAGTAAAATAGTTTTGTAATTTATTTGAATTATACTTTTAAAATAATGCAAGGTGTGTGCTAATATAACTTAAGTTAAATTTTAGTGTTGTAAACTTAAATATTTTGCGTCCAAGGTTAGGTTGATTGTTTGTTGCGGGCCGCGGCAATTTCAACAGAAATATGGGTTATATTTCGCTATGACTCATTTCTCTTGGTAAGTGGTGATTAATTTTACAATAGCAGTCTTTGTTTTAGGACTACAGATGTGGAATTTGTACTGTAGATAAATTTGTTTGCTTCATTTACTCTCTCTTAAAAAGTAACTGGATATACCTACCTACTTAAATACCTATAGTATTCGGTAAAGTTTCGAACTCAAACCGCTCGACTATTATTGATGAATTTTAGTATAGAGATAGCATAAAAAATATTACTGAGGGCCCCCAGGCACAGAATAAGCTATATTACTATACTAAACTTACGTACCCCGGGCAATTTATCCGATCGGAAAAAAACTGGCCAAGTGCGAGTTGGTCTCGCGTGGAGAAGGTCCCGTACAATGCCAATTCTTAGGTATAAGTTTTTCTTTAATCTACAGGCAATGAACTATATTTTGTATTTTTTTCAACATTTGGCGCAGGTGTTTCGGGGGGCGGGGTAATAGTAAATTTTCGTCTTCTTTTATAAATAAAATCAAAACTATTTATTTTACAATAATAACAAAAATATATTTGAAATCCTCATAACAATCCCTTTTATTTGATATTAACACAGTAAGGTTTGCAAAACTTTGTTTTTTAATTCCTAATTTATCCCCCGAAAATGACCCTTATTTAAAAAATATATATTTATTTACTTTGCACTTCTATGTTTCGGTCACAGGATTACGCCATCCTACCAAATTTCATCTGATTTGGTCCAGTAGAAAATCAGAGAATTCGTAGAAAATTGGCTGTGACAGACGAACGGACAGACAGACGCACGAGTGATCCTATAAGGGTTCCGTTTTTTCATTTTTGCACGGAACCCTAAAAATCGTTCGCGCGACGTCTGCGCCTAGATTTTGATAAACGTCTTTAAAAGGTACCTACTTGGGTACGTCGTTGGATTTTGTCGAGTAGATAAGAACACATTTACGCGTTTGCAAGGCAAGGATACCTACGGTTTTTGGAGTTTCGAAAAACTTAGTTACGAAGAGTATCGTGTGGGGTTCCTCAGGGGTCGGTTCTTGGGTCGCTACTCATTACATATCGCTGTACGTGCCATGCCATGCCTTTTTATTACTATTATTGATTTAAGGAAGAGAAATGGGGAGGCGCCTTTGTCCAGCTCTGGCTCTGGTGCCAGCACCTCAATTCTGCTATTTATTAACCGAAACGGATCGGCTGCGGTTCGCCTTCGTTACAGTTGCGTATGTAAAAGCAAACGGTATTCCAGTAACTTTACGTTGTGCAGCTGAAACCCAAACGAAACACAAACGGTTGGTTACAGAGCCGGTTAGGGAGGGCTTGTGGTGTGGCAACTCGAAAAAATTTTAGTTGCGCGTACATTGCTGCTTTTGTTAGGCAAGATTCCAAAATTTTTGGCTGTATGACATGAGTTTCTTTGCTCAGTGTCAAAAAAGTGTACGCTTAGTTCGATTTGACATTAACAAGTTTGTTTTGTTTTGATTGTTGAAGTTTTCACAGAGTAAATTTTATGTTTTATTATTATAAATTATTGTTAGTTTCAACACAACCAAACGCAACATAAATACGATGTATGTCCTACTGCTGAGACGGATCTGTGTTCATTCGAAGAGGTTCGGGCTATAGGCCGCCACATTAAAATTTATCAACTTTGAGTTTTATCTTGTAATATTTTTCTTTTATTCATCTTAATATGAATTTTCTATCGTAGATAAAAATGTCACAAAACTCTTCCGCACAAGCTAACGGTAGCAGAAGGATAACTTCTATTCGGCGGTTTTCTAGCTCGGGCAATGTCCAGCTCTGGCTCTGGTACCAGGTTAAAGAAATAGGTGCAATGCCAGGTTCTACCCGGTACATAAATACCTACTTATCAAATTTCATAGGTAATACATACCTACTTCAGATAATCGTTATTAATCTATCTAAAATGTAGGCGCAAAGAAATATCGCCCTGTGTTAAACCACAAAGTAGTTAAAAAGTAATCTGTGGTTAAACACTTGCTTAAAGGCACAAAATACCATGATATCACAGTATAAATAATAAATATTACCTAATCTGTGCTTATATCATCCTCTTTATCAGTCGACCATAAACTGACAAATTCTTACTACGAAACCAACGAACTAATATACCAAACTAATGCAAACATAAGATAATATTTCTTGTAGGTTCTAAAATGACCATGATTTGCTGCTCTAGTCTAGTACCTACCTATGTTTGTAAGCATCTAATTCCAGTAATATATATGTTTTGGCCAATAGGCATGCAAAAACGAATTAATTAAATTTGATGCGTTGAAGGTCTAACCCAAAATCCAGCGTAGGATTCATCTAGGTCACCCGCTAACCGGTAGTAAATTCCGCGCGGAAGGAGTCGCAGGCAAAAGGTAATAGCTTTTGCCCGCGACTACTTCCGCGCGCGCTAGATCCTATTTAGCCATTTTCGTGCAAAATAATAAAGATATTAATTATTCCGTGTACCTAGATAGCTCCAATGAATGACAAAAAAAATGAGAAAGAAAGAACAGAAAGGTTCTTACTGGCGTACGAGAGCGCAACTGGAGATTGGATATCATCTAAGGGGGTGGAATGGGTAAAAAACGAAATTCACGTAGTCGAAGCCGACGGCAACAACTTGAGGACGCTTTCTGATAGATTGACATATCAACGCAGCCGCAGAGTAGAAACTGCTAAACGTAGAAACTTGTAATTTTGCTGAGAGGTTCTTATAGGTACCATAGCAATGTGAACCGAGCACTAAGACATAAATTATGGAAATACCACCCCTTAGACTAGGTGTGAAAGGGGTGAAAAACTAAATACAAGCGGGCGAAGCCGCTGGTAAAAGCTAGTTAGGTGTATACATATATATATAAACTAGCTGTCGCCCGCGGCTTCGCCCGCGTGAGTTTCGCTTAGATGAAAAATCTCTCTTGGAGCTTTTCATCAGATGTTCCAGATCTTCAATTTTTATACGTTAGCAGAAAATGCTCATCAGGTTGAACGACTTTTACTAAGGCGCCATTTCCATAATATGTTTTAGTGTAGCTCGTCTCTGGCAGATGTTCCAGATCTTCAATTTCCATACGTCATCAGAAAATGCTCATCAGGTTGAACGACTTTTGTTAAGGCACCATTTCCATATTTCTTATAGTTTTCAAAATAAATTATAGCCTAAATGTTGCCCAGGCTTAATAGCAATACAACAAAAAAAGTTTCTTTCAAATCGGTTCAGTACTTTCGGAGATTAGCGTGATCAGAGAGATAGCAGACAAAAAGACAAAAAAATAAAAAAAAAATTTTATGCTTTCTATTATTCTTTTTAAGTGTCCCTCTATCCATTTCAGTCAAAAATACAAAATGTACAGACAAAATATTTTTACTGTCTTATCATATGTATAGATAATATAAATGTCACGGACAGCGTCTATTGCGGTTTGCGTATTCTAATAATAGCCACTCCATACTTGTTCTAACGTATCGATTGGTAACCTCTTTAGTTGTCCTTGTTTTGTCGTGATACGGGGCGATTGATTATAATCAATCGTCCCATGATTAATCGCCCCATTCATCATGCGGACCTCCTTAAAAAGGGAGATATTAGGTGCACTCGTAACCGAAAAGCATATATGAAGAGAATGATGGGGTAGAGGAAGCAAGAGAGATCTGTAAGGATCGTAGGAAGTGGAAATCGTAAGTCTCTGCCTGCCTACCGCCACGGGAAAAAGGCATGATAATATGATTACCATCACCTCAGCACGGTGTGAATGATAGGAACTGTTTATGAATTGGCAGATTGGAACCAATAGAATGGACGTGGATCCAATTGCCTAATTCGAAAAGAGTCCTTTATGCCATTCACACCATGCCAGAACTTCAGGGTCAACCGCCCCAATAGCCCAAGTTCCAAGGGTTTGATGATGAAATAAGTATCAATTTTGCATTACATTGTTCTATTTATAGTGATACTTCTGTACTGTAATTTACTCTGTAGTACTACAGAAACGAATATACCTATGTCGGGTGTGGTACTAATCCGATCGAGGCTGCATGTCTGACTGCGGGTTGAAATGAGATAGCCCGAAGCGTCAGTTTGTGAAATCCTCCTGAAATAGCCGACCATCGGGAAAGTCAGTTCATATCTACATTCTGCACGAACGTCGATGCGAACTATGGAATTCGTAGGGAAACATACAACATTTTTATTTTTTGCCACATCTTAAAAGATATTAAAACGCCTTTACTAAATGATAGATTTTCACGTCTTCATACGTAGGAAAAATATTATGCAGAAGTAGCTGTACAGTTGGTACCTACTAATGTACTAATTATTTTAATACGTTGCAGCTAAGTGGTTTCTAATTACGATAAACATGCAAGGAAGCTTGCGTAAGGTGTCATATTTGCCTTGACTACACTTTTGTTAAATACCAGTAGTTCAAAGGAAATTGTCTGATTGCCCGCGATTTTTTTCAAAAACTTCCACGAACTTGCCACCTACAGAAATCGAAACAATAAACATCCACCTATACCACTAATAAGTATTATTAACGCGAAAGTTTCAATATGTTTTGGTTTTTGTTACTGGATGGATTAGGGGAGGGGGGGCAGCTACTTTGCAATAGTAAAATCAATCAATCCAAAACCAAACCCATTCTCAAGAACTATCACGTAGAACGCTCTACTCTCTGGAACTATTCGATCCGGTTGTATTTGTTTTTTAAATCAATCAAAATAAAAAGCCTTTATTCTACCAAAAAATATTTAACATTGTGCCACACATTTACGTATTTTATATTAAATACTTACCTACCTATAAGTACTTGTGCCAATGGTCTCACAACTAAGGGTGCTGAGATCGTGCGAACTCGAGAAGAAAAAGTAAGAAATCGAACCCTGGGCTCTGCTAAAGATGCAACCGGGAAAACGCTCAGATTAGAGAGAGAGAAACCCTACCTACACAATTTTATTTACTGTTTCATATTCGTGTGTGTATATATGTACAAAAAATTGAAGTTGTCTGAAAATGAAGGCGTAAGAAGTGGCGTGAAAAAAGGGAGGCTTATACCCAGTAGTGGGTTGATATGAGCTGAATATGATGAAAATGAAAGGGTAACATGTATTATTCTAATATTAATATTACAAAACCTTTGTTGATCGTTTGATTAAATGTATAATACTCGTATTACAAGCTTCTTACAAAAGATCTGGTCGGGTGTTATGTTTAACAATGACGACCCTTAGTAACCAAATATATAGTCTGAATATATGTGAGAGATTTCCTCACTAAATTGTGGTTTTATTTGTTTCAGACCTGTACTAGCTTAAAGAGACTACGACATCATGAACAGCAGAAAACGAAACAGCAGTTTCAGAAAACTGTTTCCAATCTTTTTTTCACACAAATCAAAAGATAAAAACGCTAAAGACGCGATGCAAATCAAAGATCCTAGTGACACTTCTTCTAAAAGTAATACATATCAAAATCCTCAAGTAGTTATCACAAATTCTGTAAAACGATTGGATAATCGCGATAACGGTGACCGTATATATGAAGATCTTACTGTATCGCATAAACAACAATCTACAGATAACGAATCGCAGTATAATGACGAGTCAACCAATCACTCGTCGAGTAGTACTTTAGTTTCAGACAGTGTGAAGAACAGAACACATTTAAATTATAGCTCTGATAGTGGAAATACCATAGAAAAAGATTACTCTTATCACGTGGCTAGACCTCAAGTACCTCGGAAACCGATTAATGAAATACTTAAGGCACCAGGTAAAGGTAACGACATGAACGACCAAAATTACCCAGATGTGTATTATCATTCGCTAGAGAAACTCTCTGATAGAATATCACCTCTTGATGAGTTCGAAATATACAGGGCTACCAAGGCGCAAGCTGATCCCGCACCGGTAGGTGCTGAAATAAAAAGAGTGAGTACAAAATTCCTTATCTCACCGAAAAAAGAAGCAGAGGTGCGAACAATACAGCCAATACGAGCAAGAAGTTTATCCCTAGATAAAAATAATTCCGAATGTACAACTCAAAAGGAAGCAATAGGAAAAGATTGCGCTAAAGACATAAAAATTAGAAAGTCTTATAACTATTCTGCTCCGACTTCGCCTATGCCCATAAATCACAGAATTCCAAGCATGCCAAAAACTGTATCCCCTTATGAACAAGTGAAAAAAACAATAGCAGAAGCTGAAGAAAAAAGAAATTCGTTGAATCGTGTCAGCCACCGGAATAAATTAACTTCTTCTCCTAGACCAATCGATCTTCACGAGATGATGAAGACACGGACACCTTCAACGGATACTTCTGAAATATCGAAACAGGAAGTAGTCGAAAAAGAGAAGACGCGTCAAAAAGTGGAGGCGTTTTACTGGCAGAAGCTAAAGGAACAAAAACAGAAAGAGGACGAGTATTTAATGAGACAGTCTCTTCAGTATTCGTCGTTGAGAAACCCAGTACGAGGTAATCTTTATTCGAACTCCACGTGCAGTACACCAAACTCAATGTCGATTGAAGCGAAAAGCAGTAGTTTGCCTCGAGGACGAGACTTAGAGAGTTACTGCTCAAAACAGCCAATTTATTCTCTTTCGCCTTTCATCAGAGCAGCACCGGAGAGACGTACTGATACATTTAACAAAAGTGGCACCTCACCGTTGGAGCCGGAAATAATTTACAGGCATCCAGAAAAAATTAATTTCAGAACAACTTCACCGGTCAGTCAGGATCCAAGACAACCTATTTTTCAAAGAGGATCGCTGACACAGGTATCAAGGGGTTCGTATCCGCAGCCGAAACGAGTCAGTTTTGAAGAAAAACATTTTTCAAAAGACAGTGATTTAGTTAGTAATTATGGCGGTGTCTCAAAAGTGTCGAATGTGAATAAGGTAGTGGGAAAGAATGAAGTGTTGTCAAGTGCTATGGGACTAAAAGGTGTTCGAGGTCCTCCTCGGCCGCCGGTTCGGACCAGTAGTGTTGGGAAAAGTGATGGAATAAAGAGTAGGAAAAACCTTTTTCCGGGTCATTCGGTGTACTCTGAATCTGAAAGCGGGTCTGAGGCTGGTGAGATCCAAAGGATTCTTCAAGGACAGTCGTACAAAGGTAAGTTAATATTGTCAAGTATAAATTATTGGTATACCATCTTAGATCACAAGATAACATACGGACATTGATATATATTTAGTTGTATTTCGATGTTTTTCAACTAATTGTAATGAGCTGTTAATTTTTTATCTGTTATTTCCTGGTATAAATGTCAATATGTCACGATGAAATATACTGTGCGCGACAATTTTGTAAATATTGGATGTTAAACTCGAAATTTCAATAAATATTACTAAAATTCGATGCTAAAATTATCCCAATGAAACGAAAAGCCAATTAGGTATGGGAATAAAATTGAATTCCTGATTTATGTCAGAATTTCGTAGTGATAATAATTGAAAGATTAATTTGTTGACGAATAATTAATTTCCCAAGCGTCCTATTCCTGATTTGATTTAAAAAAAAATATACCGAATTTTATCGGTTTAGTAATTTTTAATTGAAATAGGTACATGTTACTAAACCAACTCACGCCAATTAAAATAATTAAAATCGATATTTTTTTAGCTAAATTAAGTTCATATCATTTTTACAATATGTATACAATTGCAGGTACAAATTTAGTTAATTTAAAGCAAACCTTGTCTATTATCTATCCCGAAATTCTTTGGTGCCAAAAGGGTGGTGGCAAATAAATCGATTAACCTACTTATTTTGGTGAAGTTAATTCAGTTCATCCCTATTCTAAAATGCTTGTCGGTGTTACATTTTTAAACGAGTTACGTAACTTTATTAACTGAGGGACGAAGGTTACGTCATGTACAAAGAGAATCGCTTTTAGTAGGATGCGGGCATGATCTAATCAAAGGATAAGACATCAAAGCAGCCAATTTTAACCAGGACTTGCACAACCGGAAAAATATTGGTTGAAACGGTTAACGGTACGACCAATTGCGGTACCGAATTTTTATGGTACTAAGACGGGTTTTGTAATAGCGAAGACTACGATTACGGATTGAATACGGCTGAATGAAAATCCGCCGAAATGTATTCGGCGCCATATGTTCTTCAATACGGCTAGCCGTAATGTAAAATAGCGAGTCATTAGCCGCCACTTTGACAGTTTTTAGTTCAGATTTTTAACACTCGTGGCGCTGCCTGACGTAACAACAACGATGGCGTATAACTATGATAATAATTCTTGGTTGCTAAAGAATATCGTAAAAAGAAAATCTGTTAGCATTTTCTCATTAACATAGATTTTCATTTAAACATAGTTTTAGTTTGTAAAGTCTGTGCATGTGCATGTCTGTGTTTGTAAGTATAGTCACCCTACATTCTAAATACTTAGTAGTACGATGTGGCTTAACATGGGCCGCCATATTGGAGAACGTATCGCAGTGACAATCCGGCTAATCGTTGAACCGCCGTATTACAAAACGGCGCTGTTTTGTAAAACGGCTAGCCGTAATGTAATACGGCGGATTATACAATCCGACTGCGACATATACAAAAGCTCAGAACAGATCGTTGTAGAATACAGAAATAAATTTGGCTTTACTAAAATTTATGGACAAGCAGACGATACAGACTAGCGAAATATTTATAGCCGTCGTTTACTCCGCTGGGGCTGGAGTTTTTACCGGGTTTAGTGCTTATTCTGTCAAATATTGAACTTACCGTGATAAGATGCAGTACTTATGGTGTTTTAATACTCGTAAAGCTATCGTTCGGTTCAAGTGTGTTAGTGACCAAAACTGGTGTTAATTTATCCGAACCGCTTCAAAAAATCATCTTGATGTCGATTGGTCTCGTTGTACTGATTTCTGTAATTGGTGGTCATTATAACTTGCTACAAGGGCACCAATTCCCTTCTCGCCCTAAATTAATTCCAACTAATTTCAAGTTTGAAGTTACTTTGACGCATAGAAATCGAAATAATGACCATAGAAGTGGCATAGACACGTATTGGCCCCGTTGCTATCTCTCTCTTATCTTTCTTATCTCATTGTCGTATAAAATACAGGAAGTGTCATTTCTAATTGTAACATTACTCTGATTTCTGTGCTCTGAAGCCAAGCTGCAGACAAAGTTTAATTTAGTCGTAACTGACAGCTATGAAGAGCAGAAGTAGCAAGTTTGGAGGCTGTGATATTACGATCACATTGCTCTTATGTCTTTTCATACAATATTAAGGTTCTATAGAACCCGGGTTCGATCCCCGGTCAGGTCAAGATGGAAAATGATCTTTTTCAGATTGACCTGGGTCTTGGATGTTTATCTATATATGTATATGTTATAAAATATAGTATCGTTGAGTTAGTATCCCATAACACAAGTCTCGAACTTACTTTGGGGCTAGCTCAATCTGTGTGATTTGTCCGTATATATTTATATTTATTTATTTATTTATAGAAATCGCTGAAGTAAAGTCCATTTATTTATACTAGTCCTATTATGTAAACAACCTTACCATGTATTTTTATGATTTTACAACAATATAAATTAAAATAGACTTTTTAGGAAATTACTTTCGTGGTTAATAAATGTTTTACTTTAGAATGTTTAGGTTTGAACTAATATTTGATTTATTTGCAACAAAATTCAACAAAAAGTACTGTGAAGATTGTTTACATAATAGGACAATCCATACTAATATTATAAATGCGAAAGTTTGGATGTGAGTTTGTGAATTTGTGAGTTTGTGAGTTTGTGAGGATGTTTGTTACTGAATCACGCAAAATCTACTGGACGGATTTCGATGAAATTTGGTACAGAGGTAGATAATGACCTGGAATAGCACATAGGCTACTTTTTATCCCGGTAAAAAGCACTGTTCCCGTGGGAAATTCACGCGGGCGAAGCCGCGGGCAGAAGCTAGTTAAAAATAAATGTTTATTTGAAGAAGAAAACTAAGAGGGCAATATTGCCCTCTGTAAAAAGGCTAGAAAAAAAATTGTTCAAATTTTTTCTTCTAACTTTATGGGGTAACGAAGGTAACGATATCTGCTATAGTGGAAAACTGTGACGCAGATGTCAACGCCCTGCCTCCCTCCCCCTGCCAATGACGGGTTTCACTACCTTATCCGTTTCTTAAATGTACTTATTTACTTATCTCTTATGCGAGAACAATCTGTAAATCCCTGTCCTCTATACTTTACCTGATTAGCATAAACTTCCAATAAGACAATGACACGGTGGCTTTGGAATTAGAAGATATCTCACATAGACAGAATTGTCGTTGCCTTTAGTAAATTAAATACTTTCGCTACTACTTCATCTAAAAATGTAAAATAAATAGATATATTCCAATCGCGTTTAAGGCGGCTCCGCCGGCGCCGTTGCTCAACAGATGGTGTTACTAGTTGCAAAGTATAAATATAAAGAAAAAACATATTGTTTTTAAAAGTATCTATAGGTAAACAAAAAATAAATCCTAAGTTAAGTACGTCGCCTACAGTATGCTGCTAGTGACAGGTAATCTGTATAAGAAAAAAAAAATCCTCACGGTATTTTACTTCGTTGGACAAGCAAACAAGTTGCAAGCAACATAAATTGAAATCTAACAACCCAACCTAACACGGGTGTTAATACCAACACATAAGTTCAGGTCGAGTTGAACCTACACGAAATGCTCGATAAAATTGCCAAATTACTAACCACTAAAACAAACATTTGCCGGATACTTTGATAAATAATGCAATAGGGAATCAATTGGGGGTAGCGTTTAGATCAAAGGTAAAGGAGATTGAAAAAGTTGCATTTGGGGTTGCGTTTGTCAGAAGACGCAATAGATTGAATAGCTAGACTGCTACCCACGGGTCCACGGCCGCCATCTGAAATAAAAGGTGGGGATGGTTTCTATAGTAGGGTATTTACAGAGGTGTGAAACCAATACTCTTATTCACGATGCATATATACTCACGTGCCACGTGCCATTGCCACGTGTGCTGGCGATGTTTTACTCCTTATGTATTAGCCACTCCTACTTGCCATCGGAAATGCTTAAAACTATGGTGGTACCAATTGTAAAAAACAAGACCGGTGATATAACGGATCCTAAAAACTATAGGCCCATATCTCTTGCTACTATTATATCCAAGGTCCTGGACAGTCTGCTTGACAGAGAACTTGAAAAGTATATAGTGCCGCATGACACGCAGTTCGGCTTTAGAGCTGGACTCTCTACTGAAAGTGCCATACTAACTTTAAAGCAGACTGCCCAGTACTATACCACTAGAGATACGCCTGCAGCGCCTGCTTCCCTTGATCTCTCCACGGCATTTGATTTGGTCGTCTATGAAATTCTATGGAGCAAGATGAGGAAGGCAGGGGGTACCCGAGGAGCTCATCCGGACGCTGAGTCATTGGTACGCACACCAAGAGAACAGAGTGCGATGGGGAGGGACGTTTTCTGATGCGTATAGGTTGGGAGTGCAAGGTGAGACAGGGGGATTGACCTCACCAAAACTCTTCAACCTATATGTCAATGATCTCCTTATTGAGCTCAGCAGCAAACCAGTGGGTTGCCATATTGATAATGTTAATATTAATAACATGCTAGTTATGCCGATGATAGTGGTGCTGCTGGGCCCAACAGCGGGATCCATCAGAGAGCTCCTAATGATATGTGAACAGTACACTGCCAGACATGGCCTTGTGTATAATACCAAGAAGAGCGAATATCTGGTATTTAAGGCCCTCAGAAAAGAAGTGCCCCTATGATGCTAAGCTTCTGTTAGATGGAATCCCGCTTAAGCGAGTTAAGTACTTCAAATACTTAGGGCATTTTGTAACGGAGGACCTTAAAGACCAGATGGATATCGAACGGGAGCGTAGGGCGTTAGTGTCAGATGCAATATGCTGGTTCACAGGTTTGCTAGGTGTAGCAAAGAAGCGAAAAT